>BLKR01000766.1:288057-407443 GCA_011170035.1 Teleogryllus occipitalis | reverse complement strand
AATAATAATAATAATAATAATAATAATAATAATAATAATAATAATAATAATAATAATAATAATAATATAAATAAAACAATGGAAATATTTCAATTATCACCGCTATTTTTCTCCCGTAACTGTTTTGCAGATTGACATTGTCTTAGCAGCAACAAGTCTTGTCAGCGAAGTTATATCAATATTGTAGAAAAAAACTGATTAACCTGAGAATGTGGACACAGATTTCACAAAACGTCCTTTTGAATAAAAGTATTTAACACTTATTCTTTGGTTTCCTGTTCTAAGATCTTTCAGCGACCTGGTCTTCAAAGGTCATTCCATGTATTTTATTTATAAAATTAATCAGGGACCTTCGAAAATAAAATTCTTTTATAATAACAATAATAATAGTAATAATGATGATAATAATGATAATAATAATAATAATAACAATAATAATAACAACAACAACAACAACAACAACAACAACAACAACAATAATAATAATAATAATAATAATAATAATAATAATAATAATAATAATAATAATAATAATAATAATATGTTATGAGCCAAAAGATTGATAGCAAATGCCGATTTTTTTTTTCAAAATTTAAGTAGTATATGACTTAATGTAGGGATCACAGAATTTTGAAAATGTGCACACAATTCACTTTTCCCCATAGCACGTCATACGCAGTTTTAACTTTTTTTTTGACGTAAAATAAATAAATAAATAAAATTACCAATGAATCTGTCCAACATATATGCAATGGATGTCCATCTTTGGCACAAGGTTAATACTTGCAGCGACATAATAATGTAGCCAAAGTAATTCATCAGTCACTTGCAAAGAGATATCACTTAGTAGAACAAGAGCAGCCGTATTATAAATGTAAGCCTGAGCAAGTTATCAGTAATAATCTAGCACGAATACTGTGAGACAGCACAATTATAACGGACAGGACCGTTGAAGCAAACACATCAGACATTGTTTTATTTGATAAAATAGCGAGAACAGTTATGATTATTGATGTCGCAGTTCCTATAGACGACAATTAGTGTCAACTGTTACCGAGAAAAAAACGAAAATACCAGCCGCTGGCTGTTAGGTTGAGGGATATGTACGCATTGCAGAGAGTGGAGATTGTACCTATCATAGTATCGGCAAATTGTGTAGTTACGAAGGATTGGCAGAAGGCTGGAAAAAAACTGCGGCTACAAGAAAAACATCTCAGAACTATGCAAAAGGCCGCTTTATTGGGTACGACAAGCATCGCCAGTACGTTTTTGGGTTTTGAATGAGATGGATGAAGGGCTAAGCAAGTGAAGACATCACTAAAATCAACCATAATGAAGAATTACATGAAAGATGTTAAAACCCTGTATGAAGAAGCTCTTGTAGCAACTCCATATTTTTGTACAGACAAGTTGTGTCTTGAGCATGAATGCTCCGACATTTCATGGGCAGTAAAGGAATAATAAAGAAGTATAATAATACCGGATGATAATAGTCATAATAATAATAATCGCAAAGAAATTACAATTGACAGAAAAGCATTTGCGGACCATTCAAAAAGCTGCATTATTGGGAACAGCAAATAGTCCGTAAAATTCTTAAGCCTAATTTGAAGGATATAAAAAAACAAATATATTCTTGTTCCTATTTACGAGCAAACCACTGTTGCCTTGGGTGATTTAGAGAACCCCGGCATCAGTGCATATCCACAGAAATTAGGAAATAATAATAATAATAATAATAATAATAATAATAATAATAATATAATAGACGATCCGGATACCCGAGAACGCTAACACAGAACAG
This sequence comes from Teleogryllus occipitalis, assembly GCA_011170035.1. NCBI lineage: Eukaryota > Metazoa > Arthropoda > Insecta > Orthoptera > Gryllidae > Teleogryllus > Teleogryllus occipitalis. The sequence continues at coordinate 405,639 of BLKR01000766.1, read as the reverse complement.
TGTTGTGGCGATCTTGGTTGGAAGGATCACAGGTCCGAGTCCCGTCTCGGGCATGGTTGTCTGTGTTTGTGTCTATGTGATTGTCCCTTCACCTTTCATCATCATAATTAGGGACGTAGCTTCCTATTAGGCTGCTAGGCGGAACCTACCCAATTATTTTATGAAAAGCAAAAAATGCTTTTCATTTTAAAAAAATACTTTATAATGTATTAATTGAAAATTTTCGAATGAACAATCGCATGATTGGTCTGGCATTGTAGGTTTGTCATCTTGTACTTCCCGCTTAATTGCGAACTTACGGGAGAGAGAACGAAGGCACTGGACTTTCGGAGCCTTAAACGCATGCACAGAACGTGTGTCCGCAGACGCTGATATTCTGTTCATACAGCCTGCTTGGTTTCCCCGAAGGTCCGCCTAAAAAGGCCTTTCCGCAATCCTCGAGATCAGTCGGGGCCAGAGGCGGGCCCTCTCACCCCAAGACACTCACTTGCTGGTATGGTGCCCAGATGTGCAGACTGACCGCTCGCCACCCCCGCAACCCTGTGTGTGCGACATCTGCATGCATGGTCAGAGAATAAGACCTCAGTTGAGTTCTTGCAGTACTGACGAACACACTGAAGTATTGTGCTTATTCTATATTATTGTGGGACGACCATGTATATTATAGTGAAACGACCCAGCTCAAGAATTTAAGATTTCACTTCTTTGTATCTGACAGGTGAGAAATTAATGTTAATTCATCGCGTTTAGTTCAGATCAATAGCTGATGAATAATGCAAGTATTATTGTTTATTGTAAGAAATATGACTTTACCAGACGACTATCTCATAGACTCTTAGTTACAATCCACAGCATAATTCAGTAATTTAAGTTATGAGGGAAAATCAGAAGTTACGACTAAAAGACCTACACCAAAACTTCCTTTAAAAAGGCAGATGGAGAGTGTTAAATAATAAGTTAATCTGCTTTGGAGCCTACCCAGGAAAAATGATCACGCTACTGATCTTCATCAAATCATACTTCATCCCCCAAGGCCCAAGCCCTGAGGTATAAAAATGGATTCGGCATAAAAGTGCTGATCCACTCCAAAACGGTCACGTGCACTCACGCCGGCCCCGTGGCGCAGGCGGTTGCGGCAGCCGTTGTCTGCGCCGAGGTGGCTGAAGGTTTAGTCCTGCGTAGACACGGTCGTATTCGTAATTGTCCCTTTACCCCTTATCATCATCCTATCGCCACATAATTCATAATTGAAGACTTAACAACATCGTCATAGCAAGATGCCTTAGTCAGGTTCTATCACCGTAAGATAACTACTAAGAAACAAGCTTGTAAAGAGACAACACATTTTCCTTAATCCAAAAATGATGTAAATAAAAGTGGACCAGGCATTTGTACACTCTAGCGCTCAAATACGAATTTTAGCCAGTTTAAATGTGGTTCCTGTAATGTGAAAAATCGTGGAATGTGTATATAATTATTTACGAGTTTCTCCTGTCAAAAGACATTTGCCTAAAAATCCGATGTCTAGAATTAAGAAGCAAATTTAATTCTTTTTTATTACATGCAAGAAATTAACTAAGCCCCATCTTTAAAACTAGACTATTCCGGAAAAAGAGTCGTAGGCTTCGGCGGCCGGAGTCATAGATAGCATAGAATAGCATAGAATGAATGTAGCAGCAGTATAGCTCTGAAGAAGGCCACAACAAGATGGCCGAAACGTCAGCTCCATCGACCATGACACCGCTAATCCCGGACAGCCAAGAACTCAATTCGGAAAAATTCCTCCCCCCAAAAAAAGATTTAAGCTACGGATTGTAGTTACTTTGTAGGAAGAGTGATTTGTAGAAGAATTTTTTTTTCGTTAGTTTCTATGTACTACAAAATTATATTTACTTAATTTTGTGCCTACGAAAAATTTGCAAACCAACAGAATACAGGAAAAACATGCAAGATGACATACGTACTGCTATTTTTTCTCTTCATATCTCAAATCATGAGTCAAATTTCTCCATAAAGCGTATCTAGAACATACCGCTGCAGGTTATCGAGGATGAAGTTATCTAAAAATGCGATAAACCACTGAAGCCCAACATGCTGATAAAAATCCCCATTACTGTCGACATGTGTGCACGAAGAGGCCATATGTATGTGATTGAGCACATACTGTCTGGTGCAACATCTAAACAAATATGATTATTACAGACCAATGTCGATGTGTAAGCTTACTGTATTACCGTAATTAACTTTCATTAGAAGAATTATTTACATCATTAATATATGTACACACTACATAAGTTTTTCTGTTACGACAGGAGATTTTAAAAAATCGTTTACTTTGTTTTCTTTGGAAAGAGAAACATTTCTTGTGAAGAAGCATAGTATTCTGTGGTAGAATTTGAGAAAACACATTTGTGAGAATACAGTCATTCAACTGTTGATTGAAAATTGACAGTCTGGCGGCCACTTCCCTGCATTTCTATAAATTTTATCCTGATGTAGGTAATATTGCCTCTCCTTCGGTTTTCTTCCTTCTTTTTCCTCAAGTCGGTTCAGACGATTCCGACAAAGCTATTGACAACGACCAGATATTAATTTAGTGCCTCCGTACATTTAAATTAAATTTCCCGGAAAACGTTTCACAGTTCTCTTGGAAATGCGTTTTTGGCCGATTTGCAATACGGGCGATTCCGAAATTAAATTACGTGAGTATGGTTCAAATAGAAGGCGATTTTCAATGAATCCATACGATGTAAGAACAATCAATGTTCCATTATCAAGGAAATCTTTTATATTTGCTCATAAAGAGAGAGATTCTTCTGCGCAAATTATTTGACTGTCTATCCTCGACCAATAACCTGAAACATAATTATTTTTTTCTTGCACTTACAATGGTCAATTCAGTTAGATTCTAGGCGTAGCTGTAACATTGCTTTCGCCGTCGGAAGGTTTTCAAATGACTCTATCCGAAACGGTAATTCTTGGGATGAAAAAAAAAAAACAAACAACAACCATATATCTGTTGTAGGTGTACACACCTCATAAGATACATAAAATGATTGATTTCATCTCGATGACACTGTTTGTGCGACGAAAATGTTTCGTGAAGTTACTGTCAAGAGATTACTAAGAGTCATCAAGTGCTTACGAGCACGAGGACCTAACAAACGGAAGGAGTGTTCTGCTTGAAGGGCATGCGAGGTGTTTTATATTTGGTACGTGCAAAACCCGCATCGGTTAATAAACAAAGTAATCAATTTGTGAGATACTCTTAAGGTCATTGTGTATACACTATAAGTGAAATAAGAGAACCGCTATTTTTGAAGGATTGTTCGTACATTTCTATTCCAATTTTCAGTCTTTTTTGAGATTTAAAATTACATTATAACAGTAAGAAATTGAAAATAATGTGCAGGTCACGCACTAAAACATCTAACGCACCAGCACGCCATAATGGTACATTAATCTTCGAAGAAATCGTCCGCTCTGGCTTCCTTTTGCACTTACTCTCTATCGTCAGACGACTAAACTCTGCCTCCGTATGGTTACCCATCCGTATGCATGCGCTATCTTCACTTGAGCCCAAAATGATCCCATTATCACTTCCGTTCTGTGACGGTGACGCGTGCTGTCCGCGTCGCGGGATCTCTCTTTTGGATATTTATTTCGCTTTAAAAGAGAGAACGTGCGGCAGAAACTATCTCCCCGCAAACGATCGTAAAAGCGTCTTCGGCCATTACGACCTCTGCGGCTCCCTTCGCGGCCGTGGCACCGGCATGTTCGCCGCCCCCCCCTCCTGCCCCCCCCCCGGCCCCATATTCCCGTCCCACTGCGCTCCGCACCCAGCACAGCACGCCTCACCATTCTGCTGAGCAAACTTGAAAAGCGACGATGAAACGAAAATATTTTACCCAAAGCGAAATTAATTAAATATATAATTTGTTATTGTTCAGAACTCCCTTTTATTCCAAATATTAAACAATTGTGCGTAGCCTGGCATTACATCACAAAAGCGTAACGCATTTAAATCAGCCATCAATGCTCGATTGCCGTCGAACACCTTTATAAATATTCTGGCGAAATAATGTTCTATGCAGCATAGTGTTATTTTGTCATTTATAAAACTTATCAACGATCCCTATAAAATTATCAGTATGCAACATTGGAATATTTCAATACATGAACATTTGGTACATTGTATTATTTTATGAAATTGTTTATCGGATGTACAGATAAATGATTCTATTAACCAAGAGCTCGCCCTGAGAGATACAAAAATATATTGACTATTCCACTTCTGAAAAATAAACCAGTAAGATTTAAGAATTTTCTCCATGATAAAAAATTATGAACCAGTTATCTGCTGGTTTAAATTCTATGGATACACAGATGAATTGGCCACACTTGTGTGGTTTCAACATTCTGACGAACCGACCCGCGACCTTAACTCGCCGATCCATTTCCCATTATTTGCATTTCCTTTAAATAGGTTTTACTCATTATATTACTGTAAATAATACATTAACATAATATTTGTAATATTTATAATTTTCATTCGTCAAACATCTTAAATAATCCATAATATATTTAAATGTAATTTCCACATATCTGAAGATTTATTGTATTGATCATTTAATCTTACACCTATTTAATGGTTTTCTTATCAATAAAAGAGTGCTAACTTGCGTATTTTTTATATAAGGAAAAATAGTTCAGTCCAGTACTTCCACACACGAAAACAAATATTCATATATATTCGTAATGTATACACCATAAATGTATACACCATAAAATTCGCATTACGAGTAAACCAGTTTTATGCATTTTTAATCTGCTATTTTTCCCCTCGATTCACTACCAACATTAATTTACTTGCTTGCAAACTTCATTTACGTTGTACCTTCTAAAGCGTAAATTTAGTGAATCTCAATATTTTATGCAGTAGTCCAATTACTACTTTTCACACTATCAAGCTTAGATATTTGATGCTATGCAAATTAGTTCACTTATTTTCATTCTTCTCCAACGTCTAAAACCGGGATAAGTGACCCAGGGCGTCAACTGATGTCACTGCAGTGCACGTGACCGGGAGGTCGTAGGTTCAAGTCCCAAAGGTGGCGGGATTTTCGACACCAGCTACGTAGCTAGGTGGAATTCAGTCATTCTGGAGGAGAGCTGTTGCGGTCGGCTGCTTTGATCGGTAGTTTTCTGTGGTTTCTCCCGATCAAAACCAGGCGAATACAGAGAAACGGGCCAAGGACCGAGCGCGATCTTTCCTTCCTCTTCCTTGCTCTATCCTCAACCCTTACTTACACACACTTACTCTTACATCCGCTACACTACCACAAATGCCGGAAGACCAATCGGAAACTTTGAGCTTGCCCAGTTGGGGCGGTGGGAGGTACCTGGTAGAGGAAATCATCGCTAGCCGACATATCGGTCGGCGCCGGATCTCACCATTCATCGGGGAAAGATCACCTACACCTCCCGAAGGAAAAAATGCTTACTGCCACTATGCCACTTACGGGACTAGTGGTCTTTGCAGTTGACGTTCCCAGAATCGGTAATCAATCAGTCAATTCAACGTCTAAACAAAACGTCTATCTCCTTCAACAGTCCTATACTTTTGAAATATTTTTTTAGAAAACAGGATGATACTACTTTGAATAAAATCCACGACAATCTTTGGAGCTGATGCTGCCATGTTACTGAACATCACATTGTAAATATTGTATGCTAATAATAACATTTTTTATTTACCATGGTACGATAAATTGTTTACAGGTAAAACCTACAGAATCGACGTCATAAGGATGATGAGTCTCTTCTTGTGACCAGAAGCGGCAGAAATCTGATGAGTATCTTCTCCTCATCGAAATAAAGCACGTTCACAATCGCCGTGTAATCGTGATTAAAAGTTATGTGAAGACAAAAACAGATCTCTATTAAAATGTGCCGTTAATTAAATTTATTAATTAAATATATTTTAAAACCAGTATTTTAAATTTATTAATAAATATTATAAATTACTCTGATATATTTATACATTTATCACTTTTTCTCCATTTCCATTTGTTAAGTATTAACATACTAGAGTGGCTAGTGAGCTTTTCTTTTCAGAAATTGTAGTACGTCCTTTGCCTGAAATGATTTGTTCACATCAAATGCACAAGGTTGCTATGTTGAAATTTCACATGCGTGTGCTCGACTTTAACAAAACTTAATTCTGATTAAATTTAATTTATTTTTCATCAAAACCTAGTACAAACTGTATGTGACGCATGGGGGAGAAACATAATCTGTGCATAGTTTCTTGACCGCCAAAATCTGTACCCATCTCTGGGTAACTGACCACGTTGCCTTTCAGGCGTTAAACCTGGCCCCGGCCCCGTGGGATCCCTTGGGCACCCCTGGGCGGTGCCCAGCCGGACGCTCCTTATCGAAGAGTGGGACTGCATGTTCGTTTCGTTTTTTCTTTGCGTTGCTCCGGCTGACAGCGTGACTATGCACCCTGTACCGTTCGATTTGTCAGTGTGTCTTCGAAATCCTTGCTGTAACGAAAGATCGCCAAGGACTTGTTTTTGATCTTTAACTCTCTCCCTACCCTACGCGATTATTTTATCTGACCATTAAACAAGGGTGTTAGAACCATTCAAAAAAGACTATTTATAATTTTCATTTTCGAGAAAATACTATTCATGAGATCCGTTTCATAATTATGATTTTCCTTATGCTGCGTCTCAGTCGATCCAATCTATAATATTGTATCCCAAAATGGTAACATCTATCTGATGATCTATCTGTTACACTTTCCCGACGTAGTTAAACTGAAAAATTAAAAGAAATAAAGCAACAGAAACAGTCCAGTGAATTCAGCTTCCGTTAATATTTTATTCGAAGTAATTCAACACAATTTATGTACTCGTCGTACGAACCGTTTTAACGTTCACGAACATGTCCACAAATGTTTTCTTTCATGCTTGTTTATTACTGTTTACTTCTCCCCCGTACACTGTATGAAGTAATTACTCCTAAACTGAATGACCATACACTTCTGCATTAATATATTATAATCAAAATATTTGTTTATGTAAATATTTTCCTCAAAACTTCTAAATTAACATTTACCAACGTACGGTTGCTTCATGTAATGTTTGAGAAATCGCTTAGTCACAAAACTGAAGAAACTAGTTAGCACCATTTAACTTTCCACCTATTATAATCCATATCAATCTATACATTCAATCGGTTGCAATTTTCTCTCTCAGATAAAACACAAAACACTGTGTATCAATTGTAACAATAGCACATTAATTATAACAAAACTTCTTAGCTAAGAAACCATGTCATATCCTTAAAAATAAATTCGGATGACCGCGAATTCAAATATGAATCTAACAACCAAGAAAATGAAAGCAGAAAATGAGTCGAAATAAGGAATTTTATTCATTAACTCGACCTCTGTTTCTTTATCTCCGTACATAATTCACTTAATTAGTTTATCGAATCGATTTTTAAAGAGAACATTTGACAAGTCTCACCAAAAGATGATACTGCTTATTTACCATGTTCGTAACAATAATTGAATTCATTCAATATTAAGGATCTGGGATCTCTCACACTGGGATCAAATTCTACTTGCTGTTGAACCAGGTTAAAATAACAATCAATAATACTTGATTACAAATAAGACCGATCGTAATATTATATATATATATATATATATATATATATATATATATATATATATATATATATATATATATATACACATACACATATATTGTACTTTTCTAGTACATATTTCTAAATGATAAATAATAATGTTTATCCAATGTAAAGACAGATTGATCCATTTATATACTTATATTTGGTTTTTAGTGTCATAAACACGAAAATGTTATTCATACTACTTGTTTACTTTTAAAATTTGATGTTGAAGGCCTTGTACCAAACAACGCAATATTCACGAGAGTTGAAATACATCAAGTGATACCGTGTTAGGAGACTTGTTTGGACAGCAGTGTGAGAAAAGGGACTGGAAGAATTCCTTTGGCGCCCGAGGCTTTTCGTGTACACACAGGACAATGTTGCTGTCAGGTTCTGCGCGTCGCACACTGCGGCAATCTAGAAATGTTTTTATCTGATCTCCGGAGCTGTGAACTTGGAAAGTTCTCGAGATTAGAGTTTTATTCTGTGCTGCGCGACCTATAAATTAGAGTAGTGCGACGGCGTCGGTGTCGTATTAAAGAAGAAAGATGAACAAGAAGTCGAAGAAGCAAAGTTCCCTCGCCCCATTTGGAGACAATGATTTTCTAGGAAACGTTATTAAGAGTTCCAAGACACAAGAAAGGAAAGTAAAAAACACCAGAAGTGATTTATACGATTTACACTTGTACGACCATTAAAATATTAAAGACTCGCCAGGAAGCAAAAAGATCTACAAAGAGAGTAGTAAGCAAGAAGGTGCAAAAGGAAAACGCATCCAAACCCTTTCTGCACGAATCGTACCTTAAAATGGCAAAGCGTGTTCTTGTCGTAGTTTTCGACTTTCCTAGGCAACTATTGAAACGTCTCCAGGTCTCCAGTTTCTTCTTCATCAATCGCTTATTTAAGTAGATAGATACGAAACTTTCTGGAAAGTCCTGACGCTCCCGGGTGGCTGTTCAGCTGTGATAGAGATTAAAGAAAATCGGTCGTCTGCTCGCCCGGACACTTCTGGAGCGCATGCTCAACTCCAGGCTAATTCGAACACGCTGCTTTGCGGAGAAAGTTCGCGAGAGAAAGGTGCCCGTTCACACAGCGGCGAACGAATACAGAAAACTACCTTTCAGGGAATTCGTTTTAATTATGACCCTTCCTTTTAAAATTGAAGCGGCGCCAGCGTTGTCACTGAGTGGAGAGACGAGGAGCTCCGCCACGGCAAAGAGTTCCCTCGAATAAAGTTATATATCTCTCCGCATAAAAATGTTTTGAAGTGATGCGGTAGGGTATCGTGGAAACGAGGAAGTGCAGGGGCTGCGGTGAAGAAGTGAGGAAAGCAAGCTGCGTCGGCTTCGTTTCGCCCCCTCCGCTCCGCCTGCCTCGTGCGCCCCGCCGCCCACCCCGCCCTCGCTCCCGCCCTCGCCCCCGCCCCAGCCCACGCCCGCCCACCCCTTTGCCTCCATCGCCACCAGGACCGCGTTTTCTGCTTCCTTAACTCTCCAAGGTCTTTATCAAGCATTTTTAAGGAACAAGCGGAAAACGAGGAGATAAGTAAACTGCATTCAATGAACTTAGCCTTCAACAAGAAAAAAATCCAATGTTTTCCTACTCGGGAACGAGTGGCCTTCTTGCAAATTTGCTGGTAAAAGAGCCGTAGCCAGTAATAATAATTAGTTGAAGAAGTTTTGCATTAATGAAGTAAAATTCATTAAAAACTGCATAAATGCGTGTTTCGCTGCGAAAAGTCACGTCGGCCTAAAGGCAATATTATGAAGGAGTCATATAAAGTGCGTTACACATCCACACGAGTCTTGCACCCGTCTCCCCGCCCCGCCCCTGCGCTTCCGCCGTCGCCTCTGCAGCCCGCGCCTTAGCAGCAGCCGCCTCGCCTCGCGTCGCCTCGCCAGCACGGAAAACGATGAAAGCGGTCTGAAAAGAGGCGCGAGTTACGTGGTGTAATATTCCAACTGTTACGGCCCACCTTAGCATAAAGCTTTTCAAGCAGTCCTCACTCTTCCCTGGAGTGGTTCGAAGTATGAAAGAGACATCTATTAGTTTCATCCCACCTCTGCCGACGAGCGTCACCCGCAAAAATATCGTAAAGCTGAACTTCGGGGCGGGGCGAGGAGGGCGCCGGCAGCGGAGAGAGGAGGGTTGGCGGGTGGGGGAGGTATTGGAGGGGGAGGGGCCGCGCTGTTGCGAGCACGGCTGCAGCCGTTCGCGCTTCCAGCTGCGTTTTACGGGCGGCCACGCTGTCTCTTCTGCCCTCTTCCTCCTCCTCCTCCTCCTCCTCCTCCCCCAACGCCGCCGCCGCCACCGGCGCACTGCTCCCACTCCGCTCCTTTCTCTTTCCTTTCGGCTTTCGCTCCGCGCCTCACACCCGCACGCGCTGCGCGCACCCAAAGACAGACGAGCGGACACAGATTTTCTAATGAATGACTAACAAAAAGTACGGACATTTTTATTGCTGTTCGACTCCGCCGTAATGGAAATTCACAGTGTATTAAAAAGAGATTTAAAAAAATATTAGAGCATTTATATTCTGCTCCAGGAGGAGCAATCACTAAATCATGAAATACGTATATTTCAGCACTGAAGCGCTTCTATCGAACCACTGGAGGCGCATTATACATAATATTTACGATAAATCACAACGCGGCGCCCTCGGCCGGGTGGATCCCGGGGATCGCGCTGGCGAGGCCGCCGGCTCCGGTCGGGCCTGCGGGGAGGGGTGGGGATGCGGGGGCGGGGAGCGACGATTCCGCGAAACGATGGAGTCGAGAAAACGCTGCAGAGGGACGCTGGAGAAAACGACAGGACCAGAACAGTCGCTCCGGCGGTTGCAGGTTCTTGAGGACGAAATTCGCACGGAGGCATTAGGTGACCGGCTGGCATGAGGCGAATCGTGGAACAATGTAATAGAGACCGACTTAAAGGTATTGAAAGACATCAGAGAGGTAGAAAATGAAGAAGGCTTGATCAACTGATTAAGAATACAGAAACATAGTACTAATCCGAACAAATGTGAGGTTATTACGAACGAGGCGGAGGTGAAGAATGGTGTTGAGCGAGAGCAAACTAGGCTTCGAAGTGATCGTTACTGAAAGGGGAATAGAACTCACTACGGAAGGAGAGAAAGGAAGTAGGAGAAAGGGACTCGAGAGGCGACCGCCGCGTTAGGAGTGCAATGAAGGCGGGGGAGGGAGAAGAGGGCAACTTTGACAATGGTCAGTGCTCGTGTGTTTGGGTAGGAAGTAGCGCGCGCGGCGCAGTCGCCGGGGTGGGCCGCAGGCGGGCCCCTTCCCTCTGGCTCTCGCTTGCCCTCGCGTGCACGCGAGGAGGCGAGGGGCGCGCTGCAAGGCAAAGCGGTTGCGCGCGCGCTGGCCGGCCACCCCTTCTGCTGTCCCCGCCCTCGCCCCTCCGCCGCCGCGAGATAAGATTCCCCCCTGCGGGGCAGCGCACGTGCGAACGCGCCGCCACTCGCTCGCCGTCCGCTCGCCGCCGCTGCTGCTCAACGCTTCTGCCCTCCCTTCGCCCTCGCCCTCGCCCTCGCCCTCGCCTTCCCACTCGCCCTCGCCCTCGCCCTCGCCTTCCCCCTCACCCTTGCCTTCCCACTCGCCCTCGCCCTCGCCCGCATCCTTGTCGGCGCCCACGCGCTCAGATAACGGAAGAAAACTGCGTCGTTCCCGATCGGACACGGGAATCACGGCTCTGCATTCGCGCGCCGTTCCCATGCGCCTGCTTTCATCTCATGAATGGCTATAGTCTCGCTGCGGGCACCATTCACTACTAATGATAGGCTAATTGAAAGAGAAGTGTGCTATTCTGCTCGAAGTGAAAGGACGAAGGTAGAGGGTGCATTCATAAGACACGGCCATTATTTTATATCTTGCTAAAATATATTACCACTGAAAATCTCGTTAGGAGGTTTGAAAAGCTGTACTAAATAATCCCGATACACACACGAAATGGCAATATGTGTACTGCAGATTCGCAGGTTATTCACAAGCAGGATATTATTAACATCGTTCAAAGATGAAAGTGAGCGAAGTGAAGTATCGGCTATATGTAAAATTTGCTTTGCCCCACGGAAGGTAGGTATAAGAGTTATCTCGAAAATCTATACGAGGCATTGTGTAGAAGTGCTCACATCGTTCAATGGGAAAATATATTCACGCTACTTTCAAAGTGAATATTCGCCATCTGTTTATTTCTCAGATCGTCTACCTACTTCTCAGTTGAGTAACATCTGGTGGACTCCTTTGAAGACCGTCTGCTGACTTTACTTCCCTTTATCACCTGTTGTCAAGCTTATTACAAACACAATTTATTACTTACGCATGCATTTCAAAGTTAACCGGTTTGCTTAACCTGTGCTACTGATGTTTTACGTAATATTGTGAAGTGCAGTTTACGATTTATCGGAAAAAATTCACACTATTTTGAAAAAACCAAGAGCTGAATTTATAAATGTAGAAATGAAGATCGTGTAAATATATTTCAAATTCTTTTCTCGTGCTTACATGGAGAAATACTGTATAAAATCGTGAGTTACTTTCTTATGTAGTAACATAATGTTTCTAAGAAAGAATACTATAAGAAAATCAAAACCAAATTTCAAATATAACATAAGAATAAGAGGAATTTTAAAAAAAGAAGTGTGTAAAAATAAATGTGAAATGTGTGAGTATTAAGTAATGTAGATAAATGAATTATAGTATTTTGGCTATTTCATCTTCATACCCTCCGCTTTTATCTCAAACTCCAGATTTCAATATGAGAGACCTACTGTGCGTCGTCCACGATGACATTTTGTGCGCCTGGGACGTGTGTGAAATGTGGCACACGAACCCTAATAATACAGGGATCAAATTAGTTTCGGACTATTCCGTGAGAAGTTTCGAAATGCCCTAGGTTACACAAATGAAATTTCAAGCACCTGACATGCATGGAGATGTCAGCTCCAAATTAATTTTAACGAATTGTTTCGGGGACGATTATTGCAGACGTCCTTTCAATCTGCACGAATGTCGAAACTTGCCCGAAACGGGCTAATTTGAAATAACTTTCCTCGCACTGATTTTTGAAAAACTTTATCATGCAAGTTTTTCGTCGCTCGAATTACAGAACATAATTCTTCCTCGATGTTCTCATTTCATATCCCAGTAAAATTATCGTTCAGATTTTAAATCGGTGTTGGTTGAAAGTTTATCTCTATGTATTAAGGCAATGTTGCAAAGACACTAACAAAAGTAGTCTATACTTGCAAAATATATTTCAACTCCCGAAGTAAATTCCAAATGTAAAGGAGAATGGTTCATTGTATTCTGTATTTGTTGTTACCTATTCATGATCTATTAATGACTCTTATATGAAATATTCGAGCGAACCTTTGACTAGAGTGCATGTTCTCGCAGCACCTTTGAGTGCCCATCCGCTTATGTCCATGAGGAGTGGGAGAGCAACGCCAGTCCGTCTGGCGAGATGGGTTCCCGCGTCAATTCGGAAGTGTTCGGTTGATTGGTTAGTGATTCCGGGTGCGTCAACTGCTAAAGTCATCAGTCCCGTAAGTGTAGTGTGTGTTTTTGCTCGGGATGCAACGGTGATCTTCCCCCACTGAATGATGAAATCCGGCGTCGACCTACCGTCGGCTAGCGGAGTTTTCTCTCAACCAGGTATCTCTCACCAGTGGGCACCGCCCCCATCCCGGGCAAGCTCTAAGCTTCCATCAGATCTTCCGATAAGTGTGGAAGTGTAGTGTAAATGTGTGTAAGTAAGGGGTAGCACAGGACAAGGGATGGAAAGGAAATATCGTGCGCGGTCCGTGGCCCGTTTTTAGGGTAGCCTACTGGACCAGAACAGCCGGCTGCTAGAATTCTCCCCCAGACAGGAACTGAATTCGACCCAGCTATACAGCTAACGGCGACTCGAATCTAGGACCTCCCGGTTGGAGATCCTACAGAGACATCAGTTGATGCCCTGAGCCAACTCCCCGAGTCGGTGTTCGGGGCGACGGAGGCTCATACGCCTTGTCCTGGGTAGGTGCACAACGCAGACGCCGGCGGGGAAGAACGCGAGCTCACTGTTGCACTTTTTGCTCTACACGGCGGTGGTGATGGCGCAAGGGCGGGCCGAACGGTGACGGGGTTGGGGTGGGAGGGGGAGGGAGGGGAGAGCTAGGAGAGGTGCTGGCGGCCGCCGCCCCAGCGGATGTCCGCTTCCAGGCGCGGCGCTGCCGCGAGAAAAACCGCCCGCGCCCACCACATGCGCACGCCCCCACCCCCGCTCGCTCCCAAACCTCGCACGCGTTCGACTGCGTCGCGCCTCCCTCCCAAAAACCGCGGAGAAAATGCCTCACACGCATCCTGCGTCGCCCTGCATTCTGCTCTGGTTGCTGACTGGGGTGTCGGATAACACCACACTTTCAAATGCAATCTAGGTACAGTTTAAGTCTTCTGCACTTCAAGGGTTAGAGTCTAGAACTTGTTCCGGTGTCCACTTCCTTCTTCTGCATCTATAGTCCACTACGAGCTGCTGCTAGTCTGCTATCGGGCATTCTTAGAAGTTCATAGCATCTTTTCTGATTTTTTTTTCAGTTTCTCCAGCAGTGGTGCGACTTCCAGTTTATTACTTACCTCTCTATTTTTCTTTTTATTTAAGATGTTATAACTTAGAACGCTTCTCAAACATTTCATTTCTGGTGCCTGAACTTTAGAGTTATCTTTTTTTTAAGTCATTCCTTCATCCATACATTACCGTTGGTACAGCTGCAATGTTGAAGAATTTTACCAGCCCAATTTATGTCATTGGAAAATACTGTCATCACAGAACTTGTGGCTACTAAAGCATAGATCAATGTAATATTTACAACAATTTTAGGTATTTATAGTTTTATTTATAAGAATATCTATAAAGAATCCTGTTCATCACTTACGTTCAATGTAGCCCTCTCGCAAATCGAAAAATCTGCGCACGCCCAAATCGTATTGGATTAAAAATGAAGTCCTAACGTCGTGAGCACTATCGAAACTGGACTTTCACCTTAAAAATATGTAGTAAAGAAAACTGAGCGCTATGCGTTTCCTCGTACAGTAGGTAAATAATTTAATGTAATATTCAAATCGTTTTGACTGTATCATTATTCACGGTTTGGGGATTATTTCCTTGGCAGGCAATCCATTGCGTATTCAGATCGCCCCCTTTACAATTTGATACTGCAGATCCAATATGAACTATTCCATATGGAACATGCCACTGACAAAATGGACTGGCAGCAGATGTTCTTGGAGTAATACATCGTTCTACCAATTTCTTTCATTGCACCAGCATTTTCATCTTCATCTCACATTTCTAGCATCATACTTTCGCGTTTTGTGTTATTCCCTATTTTCATTAATAACGATTTAAAGGAGAATTTAATTAATTTTCATATGTGTTTCAGAATAGGATATATGTAAATTGTTGCAAATGATACGAATGTAATTGAATATTAGAGAACATACACGCACCTTTGCGAACATAATTTTATAAATGATACTATTTTCTTCGTATGCGAAATGACTTCTCCAGTCTTCTGTATTACGTGACACAACTGAGATAATTTTAAGTGTATCTTCAAAATTTTAAGACTAGCAATGGTGTCGAAAAAATGTCATAGATAGCAAATAATATGAAGAGCTTCTGTACAAAGGTGACTTACAAGAAATAAAATAGTGATTTGACCAGGTAGCAAATAGGATTAATTATTAGAAAATATCATTCCAAAGTAAAAGGGATAATTGTTGAAGACAGTTGACAAACATTTTTTAAGCATTCCCAGTCACACAAATGTATGTTTGAATGCAACCCTTGTTACAATGATGGCATAACGGCTGCCTTCTGCATTTCATCTAATCTTAAAATTGGTACTTGCCCTCAATCATGTAAAACTGACAAATTGAAAAATGTGAAATGCTTAAATTCTTTTGGGAAAACTTGTGTTAGTTTTTCGTTAACACTTGCAACACAGTTACTCTAATACACAAAATGGAAACGATGTGCAAGAGAGACAGAAGGGGGGGAGAATACTAGCTAGTGTGTAAAGTGAGCTAGTGTAGTGTGTAGTGGGAAAGGAAACAGTCGTAATCTCAATGAACATTTCGTGCGACGGCGCATTTCTGGGTATATCAGCATGACGAGGTGCAGGTGAAATCATTTTTGCGTTTAATTTCCCGTTGACACGAGCACCGCATCCGCAGCGACAACCCCGCGCGCTGATTGTGTCCGCGCCAATGCGTTTCGCGGGGCATTGTTCGGAGCAAGCGAGCGCCCGTTTAACAGCGCGTCGGGGCCACCATCTCGCCGCCTCGGAGTTTCTCATTAGTGGCGGCGCCGCCGCCGTCGTGGTGGTCGTCGCAGCCGTTGCCGATGTCGTCATGTCGTCGGTGGCGCCGGCACGGGCGTCGTTGCCCGTTGCCTCCCTGTCCTCCATTACGATAGCTCGCACACAATGCTATGTGCTCGGGTCAGTTGCCGTCGCATTGCATAGCGTTGCGGCCAGCGACGCCTTCTGGACATTCCTGCCGTCCGCGCGCCACACAGAGTCGTTAGGAGGGTCCTGCGCGGGGCTGACACTCGCCGCCCGCCCCGAGCGCCACCAACAGCAACCGAGCGTGATGGACGCCTGCACCCGCACAACGACAACGCGGGACAATAAGCAAACCTTACGCACTCCATGCTTGCGACCACCGACGTCCTCATTCACAAAATGGTGCTTTCGGCTTTGATTCACGACAATTATGAAAATAAACATACAAGAAATTCATTTTAAGAAATGTTCTATTTCAGGATTGGAGACCGTTATATCGCAGTCTCGCGAAAAGGATACATTTACTTTGCCTGAAATGTCGTTTAAATTTTTTTTTAAAAGTTGTCACCATGAATATATAATCTGTTCAGGCGGTCGAGGTGGTTGTATATCCCAGGGAATATTACTGTAAACGGACTTAGATTAAACTAGCCTTAGCTATAAAAAATCATACAGTGTCATTCCATGTCAGGGGATCGAATTTTGGAGGAGTCTCGCGCGATCATCTCAGATTTTCATGAAATTTCATCAAAAGGAGAAATGTGGGTGTACGTCAAGTCCCTCATGTCTCAAAGGAAGTTTTCTGAAGTTGTAGCTTCATAGGTGAGATTTCTTTTAGATATAACGGTTTGTTTGACCCCGTTTGTACAGTTCCACTATAAGATTTTTTGCAATCTTTGAATACAATACGCCCATCTTCGTTTTCGGTAGACAAAAGAAACTGAGTTTACTTGAAAAACGTTTTCGGTTCTATTCAATGAAACTAATACAAATTGTGCCTTTATTAACATACATTGGGGACGCTGTAGCAAAGTCATCGAGATAAATAGTACTCAAAATATTCCATATTTTATCACTGAATTACTTACTCAATATTTACGTAAGCAGAATCAAACTCTGCTATTAAGACTACATTCTTTCTTAATACATGGTTTCAATCTCCTAACTCTTACCATTACTTCATAAATTAAAATTAAAATTGATGATTTTAGTTAAAAGAATCAAAACAGCCTATTTAAACTTTTTAGACAAATATACCTTCCATAAATTCTTTCAAACCTATTTCATTAGAACGGGCAGGTTTTGAATTTTCTAAAAAAATATATTGCTATCCATAAGAGGCATGCAAGGCCTGAAATGTGGTAGAAATTGCAGCAGTATTGACAAAAATATTAGTTTTCAATAAAAATGTAATTTTTGAACGATTTCAATATTCATGTAAGAAAATTGAAATTTATCACATAATATCACAAAAGAACATTGGTTTGAATGAAAAATTTGAACCTTCTATCTCTTATCTTTACTGTAAAAATTAGGTGTAAAATTAATGATTTTTGCAAAAAGCTTCCAAACTGGTGAATTTTCAACTGTCGTTTACAGAAAAGTACTTTCATGAAATGATTTAAATATATCTCATTAGAAAGAGCACATTTACCCCATTTTTGCCCTTTCACATGGTTTATGGCCTTACGCCATTAAATAATTAAGAGTAAATAAATGAGCTATGGATAATGCCGCGGGCTAGTGGTGGTTTGAACGTACTTTCCACAGTGCAATTGCAAGGTGAAGCCACTCATGCTTTACGCAGGATTCGGGCCCACAACCTTCTATTTAGTTTTTCAGGCCAGTTGGGGCGTCTCGTGTTGCATGGGCCGGCCCAAAATGTAACAGAAACTCAGACCTCAGAATATTGCAATGCCATGGAAGTTACGTAAAAATTAATTGGGAGTAATGAAATTGAAAATTACGTATTCCGTTAATTAAAGGACAGTGCGCTATAATTTTCGTTTGGGTAGATATGACGAATCTAAACATTTACTGCATTCCACTGCGATAGGCACTACCTACCACTGCTACCCTTTGGTTTCGTTCTGGATCAACTGACGGAGATTAATCGAGTTCGCGGTCAGACGAAAAGCGAGAGCATTTCCCGCGTTTTTTTTATAAAACTGTGTCGCAGTCAACTGCTGCAATGCGCATCAAACACCGTGCCTTGCTTGTGATCTCTTTTGATTCCTCGACAATCAATCGGATGTTTCACGTAAATATAGCGCATGTACAACATCCCCTCAATACCCCGAGGTGACGTACGTGGAAAGTTTTTAACGTGAATGCTGTTGAAAATTACGTGTTATTCGGACAGTTCCCACACAAATTTGGTCCACATGTCAAATGAATGAATCACTTTCATCTCGTTTTGTGAGTTTCAACCAATCTATTCAATGACTACTGAGGTGAACGGACTTTGCATTCACACAGCAATGGGCAAGTTTCTAATCATACCACAGTTGCTGACTTGACGCATTTTAGTCGTCGTCAGGTCCGCTCGTTGAACTTTAATATTTATCACGGCATTGCATTGAAGCTTCGTTTTGAAACTTGAATAAATTATTATTTTTAAAAGTTAAGTTTATCAAACTCAACTTCAATAAATCCATTTTATATTCTGATGAAAATATATCAACGCACAATTTACCATGGACAGATACGTGTAACTTCAATACGTCACAACTGCGTCTAAATGCTATTATAGAAGAAGAATTCTCAGTTGGTTACATAAGTAAAACAAAAATAACAATAAAGGAATACGTGCTGAACAAACTACCCGATAACAAATTTTATAGTTTACTCACATTTTCTTGCATGAAACATGTAGTAAATGTGATTTCATGTACCAAATATGCTTTATATATTTCAACTCAAAATATCATTATATTTCACAAACGAGCCACAGGAGATTTATTACTTTCGATCACACAATTATACATTCGAGATAGAAAAGTGTAGTTCTATTCACAAGTAACTTGAAATATATTCGTATGTCTTTCATCTCTCCAATAAAAGACCTGTATTGAAGAGAACGCAAGTGCCGCAAGCACATACGCCGGCTTGATATGAAAGGACGATATTCCGCAGCAACGAGGGGATCCTGCCCGTCGAAAGACGACACACTCCTCCTCTTGCGCTTATTCGCCGTTTCGCACATCCTCTGCCGCAAAAGCGCTACAGGAATCCCGATGCCGAAATACCGCGACGTTCTCACGGCAGCAAGAGCAAGCGCGGGGGCGGGGACCGCGACGGGCCGTGGGCGAGGCGGGGCGGGGCGGGGCGGGGCGGGGCGGGGCGGGGCGGGGCGGGGGGGGGGTGGCAGGGTTCGGGGGGAGGGAGAGCCTGAGGCTCGATTTCCGAGGGTGTGGCGTGGCGTGGCGCTAGCGCGTACGGCACATTTTCGGCGGGCGCCGCGGGGTGACAGGCGGGTGGCGCGGGGGGTGGAAGAGGGCGCGGTGCGCGGAGCGGGGCACTCAACGGTGTCTCGCAGGTGCGCCACCACTTCCCCAGAGATGCAGCGACGCCGCGCCGCGCCGCGACGCCCGGGCCCCGCGCACCGGCCGATAGCGTCGCGACGCCCTTGCCCGCGCCCAGGCCGGCACGGCGCCGAACGTTCCCGCCCACTTTGCGTAAAAACGTCGTTTTATAAAAACCCTTTTCCTGGAGGAAATACACCCGCTCCCGACGCCAGTTCTCGGCCCCTGGCGTTTGCCTCGCATTCCTTGCCCAGACCTGCTTCTCCATTAGCCTGCCCTCTCTTTTCGATCCTCGACCTCCCGCTTTCTAAAACGTCCGCCCACTACAGCGGTTGTCGCTCTGTGACCATACGCCCGTAAATTTTCCTCCGTCGAAGCGCCAGATGAAAACTTATGGCGAGCGGAAAGGGGCTCAATTCGGTATTTGGTTCCTACAAAACGGAGGGGGAGGTATTTTCCGGCACGTGTTCGGAAAGGCAGAGAACGGCTGTATTTGGTAGGCGCAATCGACGCTTGCCTGCAGCGTCAACGAGGTGGTGTACGGGCAGGGAAGATTTTCATAAGTGTCACAATGAACACAATAAAATATTATTCAGAGATGACAAACAGTGGCCGTACCGTAAAATAAAGCATTCACAGGGAAAAAATACTGATTTGTCATAGCGACTAAGAAATTAACGATACTCTTCAAATGCAAACAACCAATTTCAATTTAATTTAATATTAAATATTGCATTCTCTCCACAGCTAGAAGACAAGCAGAAGGGGTACAAAGGGGAGATTAGGAGTGGGAAGAAGAGCAACAATAGTGCCCAGGAGGTGGTGAAACGGGAAGTCACTCTGTGCCCTGATCTGTACAATGCATTCGAGTCCAGCGCGTAAGGATTCCATAAAGCTGCGCAGAGGATGCGTTCTGCTGCATTGGGGCTGCGCGGGGACCGCTTGGCTCTGCGCGGAAGCTGTGGGGGCGAGGGGTGTGAAGCGCGCGATGAAAGCGGCGGGGCGGTTCCCCGTCCGCAAAACATATCGGTATCGATTGGTTTTGTGACAACGCGATGATTCCTATTTCCTTTCAATTTCCGAAGAGCGGCGGGGCGCTGCGTCCATCCGCCTAACACATATTTCAGCGCGTCTGCTCGTATTTATTGTACTATTGCTGCACTTAGTTTCATCGCATCTTCATCTTGTCAGGTCTAACTTTAGCTATCTTTTATTAGAAAGTCGAAACAAAGACGAAAGTACGCAGACTTGATAAACTCTATTCAAGCAAGATTATTCATGACTATTGCCAGTATGATATCTCCAGATAAATATTTTATATCAATAATGAAATACTTCTAAATTCATTATATAATTCTCTAACATATCTCTTATTCTCATATACAATTCTCTTAATATTGATGAAAACTTTTAAGTGACTCATGAGTGATTATGCGAATAAAGATGACTGTATGAGTTGAAATAAGTAAGCTTGTGAACTACATTATAGATAGTGGCAATGCTCGTTTCAAACACTTTTTTTCTTTTCATACTACTAGAATGTACGGAGTACATTATTTATTTGTTTACTACATGTATACGGAGTACATACGTAGTTGAGAGAAAAATCTGAAAAGTTGCACAAATATCGATGGCCAGATTTTGACAGAAATTCACGTTTTGGGGGTCCCTGCTACCTAAAAAGTGTTGCTTTTCAAAACGTCTGTGGGACCGTCCGTCACTAAACAACACTAACGCCTAACCGTTCACAGCAATTTTCCAGAAATGATATTTGACCATTAATCTGACCAATTTCGAGGCCTTACAAATGTCGAGGAAAATGCCCTTATAAATGGTCCAAATTTAATAAAAATTGTTGAATTTTTTAAAACAGTAATGTTTAATGTTTTTCAATCCTCTCATACATTATACCGTTAATACTGAAGATTTTTTAATGAAATTTATTCTTATATCATTAATTGATACTATATATAATTTTTGCCAAATACGAATAGATTTCCAGTAATTATGATTCCTACCTTTCAATTTCATAAAAACTCGTAAACAAGATTTCCTTAAAATGGCTCAAAATATTTTCTTTAATTTTTTGGTCGAAGAGTGTAAGTGGTTCTTATAAATATGGTACAGGTTTGGCTTTTAATAAAAAGCTCTGAAATTACAAACATTGACTTTTTATTTGAATCTGGCCTTGAATTTGGAAGCTCGCAATTCCGCTTTTCATCAAAATTAGATTTTTAAATCATTCACTGTACAAAGTATCCATATTTTGAAAATATTGAACATAACTTCATGTAAAAAATTAAATTTGAAGAATATATTTTCTTTTAAGAAAAAACTATGTATTTTACGAAAAAACGAAGTTCTGCAATTTCGAAAATTTAGAAGTTTTGCTTACAATCGGAACTACTCCATTTTCATTAGCATACTTTTCTCTATTAAGAAAAAAAGTGAACAAAAGCGGTTCTACCACTTTTGAAAAAAATTCAAAAATGCCCTAAAGGCTTGCGTGATGTACCCCCAAAAATTACAAGATAACTTTCAAATTTAAGGGTCAGCGACATCAATCAGATCCACTTTGACGAATACCATGTGAACGGTTTAGACGTTATTGTTGTTCACAGTCAGACGGACTGAGACGATTTGAGATAAACATTTTTCGGTATCAAGTGCTCACAAAACGTGAATTCTGACAATACTACGTATTTGATAAAACGCATTACTGTACATAGGAGCAACAAAAATCTTTTTCTGCATCCGATCTCCTATCACAGCAGTGCCCCAAAACACCCGGCAGTGTGTTTTCTGTCAAAAAAAGACACTTTTCCTTGCATAATTACTCAACTTTCTACAACGTGGATTCTATTAAGTAAAAAAAAACACTGGCAATAGAACAGAATATAGCACTGTACAAGTTTGGTGAAAAGTTGGAATTTCGTATCTCATCGACTTGAAGATGAAGATATTTGAAATGGAGAAACAGAACGTGCGAGGCAATAAAGAAATACTATTGATCTGCAGAAGCAGAAGATCTATTGAGTATGTGAAAAATTGGTCCTGGAGCAGCAAAAATGAATGTTCTAAAACGGCATACGTAAAACACGTGAATGCCGGAGCTTTCTTCCTTGTCACTTAACGTGAGCTGCATTGTAAGCAGTGAGACATTGAGTATGAGAATCTAATCGTAACATCAGAAATAGAAATTACGGATTAACGTCGTGAACTATTTGCATTTTTCAGTCAAAATCAAAACTAATGATTTCTGGATTTTTCCAGGCTTCCTGAATAAGTAACGAAATGATTGACACCTCTGCCATGGTCAAAGTATGCTTAGTTTTCCGCCAACTTATTCGTATATTGGAAATTAGTAATATAGACTGCGACGAATGACGTGTCAAACAAGCCAATAGTGATCTAAAAGGATTAAAAAAGAGATGAAGAGAAAGGAGAAGCAGAAGAGGGATCTTTGCAGTTGAATATCCATATCCAATATTCATTTTAATTAATTTAATTCCAGTCGCAATATATTTCACTTGTTTTTTGATCAAAATACGCAACTCCGGAGACGATAAATCTGAGGGAGTTGTAGGATGCATATGCACTGGAAGATTCAATTGCCGGATAACCTGCTTTTTGTTCCACTAAAATATAGTTTCTACGAACTATCACTGCTCTTTCCGTTTCATTTTCTATGAGAGCAAACAGTCGTTACCATATTTCGTATTATAGATTGCTTGTAAGGGTAATTGTTGTTTTGAACACGAAATCTAAATAACGAAACGCGAAATTTCATATCTTTGCAGAATTAATGCGTTAAACAAAGAATAATTTCGTACGTAAGGTATTAAAAACAGCTGATGACTAAAAACGTTCACTATAATATTCTATTTTCTCTCGTACTTCATAGAGAAACCAGGTGAATATATTTTATCTCTGGACGTTCATACGCACAGGTCCCTAAAACGAAACCTCGGAAGATATTTGATTATAAAACGTCATAGTTTAGTTAAAACATAATTGTCCTTACTTTGCTCCCACACGCTTATAAAAGATATCGTTAAAATAAATCTCTAACGAGAGGTACGAGTATAATTTCGAAACAAGCGACTTTCAGTTAGCTGAAAAGAGAGGAAATTACGACCAACTATACATAGCCCCTCTTTATCTTCAACAATTCAGATATAATTGAAACAACATCTAAAACACGTGGCCCCGGTTATCAACTGTCGTCTCGCGCAGTCCTGTGTGCGTTTTATGCCCTCTACAAAGACCAGTCACTAGATACAGGAACGTAAAAATAACGTAAGCAGATAAGAGCTAAAAATGGAAACATTAACGCAGAGGAGCCGGCGGCGGCAGCGTTGGCCCAATTACTCGCGGCCGCTCCAGCCGGCGGACTTCAGAACAAAGGACGGCCAGGGAGAGGATGACACACAGAGCGACGCTGGCCAAATGCAGTCGGAACGGCGTTGCGCGGCGCGCGGGGTGGCGGGGACAGCAGCGGGCGCGGGCGGGGCTGAGGCGGGGGAGGGGTGGGGAGGGGCGGGGCGGGGAGATGCGCACGCCCTCCTTTGCGGTGGCCGCTCTTTGCCCAACGACCCACTCCACCCTGGCCGGATGCAGCGGGGTATAAGGGCCGCCATTGTTTGAACAGTAGGCACAATCACTTAGCTAGCGCTGAATGCGATGCCATAAGCCGTTTGTGCTGACACAAAGTTTCTATTAGCTGATTCGAGGCCGTTGGGCTAGACCGGGATGGGAGCGAGGAGCGGGAGACTAGGGCCGGAGAAGAACCTCCGCACATCAAACACGTCGGATTCAGTCAACAAGGCGGACGGCCGCGCATTTTCATGGTGAGCGGCAGGGAAGGGTTCGGCGATGGGATTTTGTCCTTCTGTGCTGAGGCAAGCCGGCTTCGGACGCTCATGACCCAGAACTGCCCGCACGTCCAAGAGTCTGGTCAGGCCCCGCTTCCAGATTCGGTGAATCAGTTTTTCGACACTAGTCGATCGAAATCAGCAGCTCAAGGAGAACTCAGAAACTGGATGATGACCCTGGTTACCGTCATTTGGTACAAGTGCCAAAATAGAAGAACGAGAAGCACTAAGCATTCGGGCCTCGAATCGTCGGTGCGACGACATATTGTACATTTCACTCCTTATATCATACAACATGTCGTATTCGGAAGATCAAATGAAAAGTTATATTATTTTATGCTCTTCGTTATTTGGTTCCATGTGTAATGTTTTGCCTCCAATAAATCTGAGTTAATATTTATTCATGTACACATTTCTAAATATAATCGAGTTCACGAAATTATCCTGAGTTTGAACAAGTTGAGTTTGAAAAATGGCGAACTAAACTAAGACTACGTAAATGTAGCTTTCCTTCTACGCGTCAATGCACTGTTTTACTGTTTCCGACATTAAATTTAAAAATTTGTGATTATTTTTTCACCTATTTCAAAAATAAATTTGCAACTGCTTTCTTTGTAACATTACGAAATTCATTGAATTGCGACTGGTGGCTGAAACATTTACAGCCGTCGAGTCGATAAGAATACGTTGTTCCTTGAAAATAAATGTTCAACAAGAAATGAATTCAGGAGAATGAGATGTTTGGAAGAAACGAATTCACGCCACGTGCAGCGACTCTTCCAACGCTTCCAATTCTGCGCCCAAGCGAGGCTGCGGCGTCGTTGGCCCCACATGCGAATGAGATCAATGTTCCACCCGCAAAAGAGTCGAGAGGCGACACGCGCGGGGGCGGGGGCGGAGGCGGGGGCTGGCGTTAGCGCAGGCGGCGAAAGCGCGAGACGCTGAGGAGCTGGAAGGCGCGCCCCTGCCGCCGCCGCATCTCGTTCGCACCTCTATTACTGGAGATGAAACGGCTGCGGCAGCGCATGCAGACGCGCCGGGCTACCGTGCGCCGCGAGACGCGACCGCGCTACCGAGGCGTCGTTAGAGAAAAGGTGCTGCGCGACGCGGACGCGACGGCGATGGCGGCGGCGACGGCGGCGGGGGCGGGGGCGGGGGCGGGGCTCAATGACGTTCCTGGACTCGACCTCTGAACGACACGCTCTCAAAAGGCGACGCGACGCAGCGCGGCGCGGCGCGGCGCAGCGCCGTCAAATGTTAGCCCTGCTTGGCGCGACGCTGCGCCGGCCGTCGCCTCTACGAGCGCGCGTCGCCGCCCCTGGGCAAAGAAATCGCGCGGCTTTTAGCGCGCCCGCCTCAAGAGTGCGTGTAGACGCATGGCCCCTTCACACTGACACCACGTTGGCAAAGACACCTTTCCGCTGCGAGAGAGGGCGCGGAACACAACTGTGCCGGGGCTTTTCGGTGGAGGGTGGGAACGTTTACAGTAATGATGATCATAAAAACAGCAAACGTGATGATAATGAAGCAGGTGAAGGAATCGTTGATGAGAAACAAAACCTGGTAAACCGACCTGCCTACCGACACAACCGAAATCGAGAAAATCGAGAAAGAAAGTACGAGTAGCAACATTACTGTCATGAATACAGTGATCACAAAGGTTTCCTTTGTCCTAACGAGACAATAATCAGAGGGTTTCACAAATTAACATATCGACAGAAAACACCATATAGGCCTTCAGCTCAATGCTTAAAGAAAAAGAAGTACTAAATAAATAAAGAAACAAAAATCAACTTTTCAAGACGAATTTCAGTCTCTAATTACAAGGATCTTCTTTTGGAAAATAATATTTTTTAATTACAAGAAAATATTATTTTAATTACAGGAGATTTTAAAGAGTCCAGATTTGGTTCAAACAAAATTACGGAACGTTCTCTGGGGAATAGTTAGCCAGTTATTTCAATGTCACCATCAAACCCGGTAAAGGTATTACTTTTTTATCCCAGGCAATATCTAATGGATCTAGAGATAAAATTCGCAAAACGTTTTATAGTTACTAGGTGGATATTACACGTAAACTGCGAAATGGCGTAGACCCGTTTCAATTTCGCAAACGCTATTTAAAATGGATAATGTGTCTCCTATTACACAGGAATGCATGATAATAGTCCATATTCACGCGAAAATGACTAAATCACTAAAAAACAGGAAAGACATCTTTCAAATCTGGCGCACCCTCTGCCTCCGGACAAATTTCAGGGCCAAAAGTTCTACATGTGAACTCGCAAAAACACGTTCGATTTTTATTTTCGTCTATACACATCATGGTTTTGAGAGATGATTTGCGGGTAAAGAATTTTGACAAAGTGAATTCTAAGAAGAAATAAATTCATTGTTTGAGTTCAATATTTTATAAATTTTACTCGACTATTCTTGGACCGAAACGAGCTACGCTGTTCTTGTTATATTAATTTCCGGTGCCATTTCAATATTTTTTCGCTATTTTCGTAGAAATTATGAACGTTTACAGACGAACAATAGAAGTGAAAATATTTTCTTAAATATAGTAGGTAAAAGGAAAGTTGGTCAATATAATTCTTTGTCCACCCGTTTTTTAATAAAATAGAGTACGTAGTGTAGAAACGTGTTTTGTTTTCAGATGTACTAGGTAGAGCGTAAACTATTTCACTTGTTCTTCGTTCATAGAATTTCTGTAATGAAAATAGAATCGTCGCTAGGTCAAAAGCATATATTTCCCATATCGCTTCGGACAATAGACTTTAAGAGTGATTTCTTGAGTTTGCCCTCCAAGGGAAGGTATTCATGTGTTGCAGGCTCGAGCTCTCAAATCCTATCACGTGAAGAAAAGGCCCTCGGAAAGAACGGCTTGGAGAATATCTTCTGCATCAAGAGGAACGAACCAGTTTTCATACGTTTCGCTGAAGCCCACTTTCCGCTGCCGCCGTCGCTTTTGTGCTTTCGCGCCTCGCCGCGCCGCGCCGCGCCGCGCCGCGCTGCGCCACACATCTCCGCTTGGGCGCGCGGGCCCAGCTCCACCGCGACCTCCCGCCCACGCGCCCCCCCCCTCGCCCCCCCCCCGCCCCGGGAGACTCCACGGCCTCCGCTGCACCGCCGCTATCTCATCTTTAACGCGTCCGCCATCCCTGCCGCCACGTTACCCTCCCGTTTCCAGGGCAGCACTAGTCTCGCTCGTCCTGCCCATTTCCGTCGCCGTCCCCGCCTCCCTCCCGCCCACTCTCCACCGCCTGGTCGGGCCACCCCGCGTCTCACCCTGCGCTGGCCGCGCGGCCGCCGGCCTCGCGCGCACCCGTCTGGCCGGTCGGCCGGCCGGCGCCTGGCGCGGCCCGAGGCGCTGGTTGGAGCGGCAGGCGCGGGTGGGTGCGTGGGCGGGCGCGAGCGGGGCGTGCACGCGGCCGCCTCCGCCGCACCTGGCCCGCGCAAGCCGCCACACTGCCAGAGCGCGCCGCCGCCGCTGCAGTCACGCGCTCCTCCCCTGCTCTCCCGCCCCCCCCTACGCGGCCACCCAGCCAACTCCTCTGCGGCCAGCGCAGGTGCAACATGCGCTCCCCTGCGCCGCTGCGCCAGCCGCCGGCCGCTGGATGCACCCCGCTCGCTGCCCTTCGCGGCCTCAAGGCATACCCGTGCGCGCAAGCCTCACGTTGCTCTGCTCGATATTTCTAGCAACAGAGCAGCATTGCCACTGTCGCCTCTTCCTCCTGTACTGCTTACTTTATCAACAGCTGCACTTCTTTCACCCTGTGCACTTCGCCGTAATCCTTTCCTCCGGCCTCGCTCCGAGACAATTATCCCGCTTGTTTTTTTTCTTTAAATTTTACCTTCCGTTCTGGCACGATCGCCCAACGGCAATTATGGGCCTTATTTTACTCTCGCCACATCAGCTCAGTCCGCCATCGGCTTCTCCGTCATCCTCTCTTCGACTCTCCACGACTGTCATCTCCGGCTCTCTCTGTCACCCCACCGCGCACTCTTTTTCCGCCACTCTCATCCCCTCGCCGCGCCTCACTGCCAACCCCTCCGCCGGTTGGCGCGGGCGCCGCCAGTCGCGTCGGAAAATAATAAACTGAGCATACAGAGAAACGTGCTCGATATCGCTTACAAAGCCCGGTCCTCCGCGCCACGCCGCGCCGCACCACACCGCGCGTCGGCCCGCCTCGCCTCGCCCGCCCTCGCCCGCCCTCGCCCGCCCTCGCCCGCCCTCGCCCCGCCCCGCCCCACCGCGCCGCGCCGGCCGACCCTGAATCCGCCGAAGACGATAGCTCAATCGGAGATCGAACGGCGCGATGGAAACAAACGAGGCTCAGCGGCGCGCGCCTGCTCCTCCCACACTGCGCCCAGCCTCCGCCTCCGCCCCGCCCCGCCCCGCCCCGCCCCCGTCCCTGTCCCCGCCGGCCACGAACCACGTACTGGCCCCTCCGTCGCACCCCCCCAGGCCCGCCCTCCTACACGGAGATGGTTAACAAAGATGCTCGTACCAATAGTCCGTGCAAGGTCACGTGACGGAGAAAAGCCGATTTAGCCGTTCAAGACCCCAGAGAGCCTTCCAGAGACACTGCGATACGAACCTTTTGGCCGTGAACAAGAACTGCACAAAGACGTAGGAAGTATTCCAAGAGCAACTGCCAAAAAAAGGTGACGACAATGAAAGCTTCCCACCAGATGCTCCAGAAGTTTACTGACATGATTTTTGAGAATCCCAATTTTTTTGAGCAACGTGTACTGTACTGATTCCTGTCATGAGGAAATGGGGGGACAACATTTTGAAAGTCAGCGACATAAAAATATGCCGTTATTGATAATTACGTTTTCTAAATGTTCTAAACGTTCACGAAACTTTATGTGAATGTACTAATTGAGTGCTACTTCTTGATTTGTATTCTCGACACATATGTAGCAAAAAATAGCACATTAATAAAACCAATAACCTTATTTTAAATATATGATGACAGTTCTGTTATGACAGTGCTTCAGCATCTCTACCATTCAAGGCTCATGAATTTTGTTAACTCATGGAGGTATTAAAATAATGTGTTCCACTACTGAAAAATTCTTCTCTCGCGATTCTGTAGTGGTTCTTTTAGATCGGCATTGTTTTGGGAAAATTTAAATATTTCAAGCACACAACCTGATTGCTATGCTAATAAATAATATTAAAACACCATATATTCCGTACTTCAATTCCATGCATTGGATATCTCGATACATCGTTCGCAACTCGTATTACAAATACTTACATTGTTCTGAATGACCACGTTTCTGGTAAGATGGCAAAAAGGAGTAATTTTTGCCATTAAAAAGACATATCCCCAACAGAAAAAAATCACTTAGACGGCAGCGTAATTTGTGCGTGCATTTAACTGTTATATCAAAGAAATGAAAAAAAATAAGCATTCCAATTTCCCTATTATGCAGGAAATTGCAAATAAAAATCCCTTTGTAATCTAAAGTAAGTGGAATTAATTTTGATACACTAATTTCATATTTAGATGTTGCAATTTGAAAGTGTGAAAGCGCAATAGCAGGTCCCAATAATGTTATACTCAATGTGGTATTAATACCAAACGAGTACAATTAACTAGAACAATTAACTAGTACAATTATTATTAATGCTATACAAAATTTTTATTCATACGTATATTCAGAAATTAGAATAACGTCAAAAATACTGTGACACATGATCGCTAGATTTTCAATTATAACACATAATCACAAAATATCACAGTTAAATACTACATGAATCTCTGCCGTAATTATTGAAAGAAATATGCTGGATGATATTTTATCACAGAAAGACCTTTAAACCTATTTTTATAGTCCAAGAAATTCGAAGGACGTGCGTTTCGAACAATATTTCATAATTTCGAATTTTAATTTTCCGTAAAATATTTATTTTGTGTATGCAGTTTATAGGGTTTCATTAACCTGCCAATCATCAATCGTATCTTTTCACGAACTACAGTCCAAAGCGCATAATCTCTGATCCGATTATACTAACTTCTGAGTGAAAGCGTCTTTGAAAGGATTCTGCAAGAGATTACTGTAATCTTGAAAGGGAACAACAGAACGATCGCTTAAAACATCGAAAGAAATCTCCACATTTTTCTAAACCCTAGAGTAAAAGAAGAATAAATTAACGGACGTTAATGAGCACTTGACTTTTGTCAAGAAAATGGGTAGAAGTTAAAGTAAATTTAGCGAAAGAATGTGCAAATCCGAAAAATCAAATCGTGAGATCATTGAATTTTCGCAACTAATTAAAATGGCAAATGAAGTGGGTTGGTAATCTTCAGAATGTTTTCAACTCATTCAACAACTCTTCAAGACAATACAATTTTAAGCAAATGCCCGACAATATTTCAAGAAGTTAGGCAATCAAGCTGTTGGTGAATAAGACAATGAACAAGGGGGAACGATGAAAAAATAATCTGAGAAAAATATTAATTTCTTAAAGTGAACTAAGTCAAGTTGTCATTTCCAAAAGTTCTCTTATTCAATACTTGCTGTGTCTGTAATGTAAAACAGTAAATATTGTTTTTCTGGATGAAGTAATAGTGCTGATCGTCAGTCACAAATATGAACCTATGATATTTCAATAATCAGTACTGAACAACATGCTCCTTATGCCAACAAATGTCATCTTCTGCCATCTTTATTGCACATCATTTAATGCACTTTCACAAAGAGTACGCCCTTGTAATGAAAATAGTATCTGAAGTAGACCTCTGAAGCAAGAAAACAGGCGACCGAAAGAAATCAAGCAAATACGTACACGTCCGAGAAAACAGGTGTTGTTTGTCTTCGATTTGATTTGTGGATCCGTCCGCGATTGCGCTCCATCGACTCATGTGCACTCTGTCGGGGAGAGGTGGAAGCGCCAGGGAGAGTGCGGGGGCGGGGAGGAAGCGGGAGGGAGGGAAAAAGCCGGAGGTAGCGGTTGGAGTGAGACGATCGGAGGCGCGGCGTGGCGTCGAAACCGCTGCCCGATCCTCCCTGCATCACCCCGTCCCGTCCCGTTCCGTTCCGTCCTGCCCCACCCCGTCCTGCTCCACCCCGTGCCGTCCCGTACCGTCCCCACCAGGGCCGCCGTCGGCCGCTCGCTCGCTGCTGCGGATCCGGGATTCGGAAATGAAACGGAGACAGAGAGCAATCTGTTTGCAAGGTAGGGAACAATCTTTTCTTGGGCTTACTTCTATGAAATTGGAAAGTGGTAAGTGGGTTTTCGTTCTTCATTTGCGGAGTGCAGAGGTTTCCTAATGCTGCGCTTCGTTTTTGGTGGCGCAAAGCTTTAAAGAAATGCCAGGTCTAATTTTCCGCGACGAGGCTTCAGCGCGGGGAGGGGGCGCAGCGTGGCGTGGTGTGGCGTGGCGTGGTGCGGCGTGGCGTGGTGGAGCGGGGCGGGGCGCAGCGGGGAGAGCCACCCAGAGCATCCGAGTCACGTTTCCATTTATCGATACACTTACGCCTAATCATTTGCGTGCAGTTAATCAAAGGGTAATACCGTTTAATTCCAGCAAGGCGAAAATTCAGGAACCGGACAACCTGTGTGGTGGAGTTGGGTATGATTATTGGACCAGATCATATGTATTACGTTCGGCTTTACACATTTAATTTCTCATGATGTTCTCCTCATAAATTCTTTTGCTTTTAGTCTAAAGTGCTTGTTCCCGAGGTAGATCCTTCTCAATATAAATTACTAAGTTAGAGACGCACGTTATCGAGAAACGTTACAAAGAGTTAAATGAATGTCTCTAATCACAAATATTAAGGTAAACATTGGTTAAAATTGCTTTTCTACATTAAGGACCTGAGTTATTTTTTGTTTATCACGAACTGAACATATACTAGGTGTGATGAGTTCACCTTTTTTATGTTCGTCACATTTTTCAGCCGATCTTGCTCTTCAGAGAGTGCAGTGGTTGTATAGCCATCAGTTCTCATCAAAAGAAAAAGCATAGGTGTGGGGAAGGGAAGGGGAAATGAATCATAAATTACTGCCCCATGAAAACAGAAATAAGAAAAATATTTTCCTGTGCTATTTAATCGTCTATTTCTAAATCTAAATCAAAACATTAATGATGTTTCAGAAGAAAAAACAGCTCATATTATCAAAAGTTTTCAGTGATTCTTTTTCATATGAAGTTTTATTTATTGAGGTAAAATAGAAATAACCATCATTTGAAGTATTTTCCATAATGAAAAAGCGATTAATTTCTAGAATCGGTGGTTCTGCGAATCAGAGCAAAAAATGTATTTATTCTCGTTTTGCAATTCTATATTTAATTTATAAATACTACAGATTTAGTTTTCTTTTCTTTTGGGTGGCTAAGCGAAACAAATATCTAGAAAAATCTAGAAACGGAAGAAGGGTCCAGAGACTAATGTGTTTCCTGATATGGTAATTGGTAAAAACATTCATCACGAAACTACAGAAAGGTGAAGTTGACAAATACATCACTTTAGAGCCACTTGAAAGAAATACGTTTATTAGATGTGTTCTTCTTCGGTCTTGTGGAATGTTTTTCTTTTCAGTTTGTGTAATCATTTTATGCACTGTTAAGGCAAAGAAGTTCATAACCCAATCCTACATCCTCACAAATGATTGATTTGCAACTTCTCAACATCATTAAGAACATCCCATTTTGTGCCGGCCTGTCCAAAAAAATAGACGTCGACTCGAGACTACTCTAACAGAAAGGCGCTTCTGGTTTCGTTTCGACCTTTGACACACCTTCGTCGGGGTTACTCCGCAGCACTCGTCTCATTAGAGAGGATTGTGTTCTCCTAGTCTGCCGTGCGCCCGCCTCGCCCCTCGCCCCCCGCCCTCTCGCTCGCCGCGCCCCGGGCGAGGCGCTGTCCACTGAAGTTTCCCTAATGGCGCGGTGCAGGTGTGCCGGGAGCAAGCCACCCCTCCCATATTCATTAGCATGGGGCAGCGAAGCGCATGCAGTCTGGGGGCATGGCGCACCCCGCAGCAAAAAACCTGTCTTCCGCCCGCCCGCTCGGACGGAGTGGCACGGAAATCGAACCGGGTCCGTCGCTCGCCGCCCAAAGCTATGCCCACAAATAAAAACTTCCGCTCGCTCAAATTCACTGGCAGTCTGTATATAAATTGCATTGGGAACAGTATAATATATCTTTCATAAGGATTCACCAAAAAGTAATTTGACGAACCATTTTTCTACGTAATGTTTATAAATCATTTATCATTCACTCTTTTGTATTGAGTCGGGAAGATTTTGTCTTGGGAGGTATCTGACTTGACGCATTACATTAAATCTTAAAGGGGGAAAAAGCTGAATTTATGAATAACAGTACTGTAAATTGAGACTACAGTCAACAATTCAATTCATATTTTGCTTGAAAAAAGAAACAGAATATGTCCAGATAACAAGAGAACGTGATTTGAAGTATCAAATAAAATAAATTATTTTAATAAAGTATCAAAATTAATCTACAGAAGTAACATGAATCTTCTGCACACTCTCTATTTTTAATGTACATTCGCTTACTGGACTTCCCGATTTTGCCATTCCCAATTTATAATAAGTCATAATTATTAGAGTGAATTTAAGATTCAATTGTTACATGCAAATAAATATGATTCTAAATTAAATGAGTACTATCAGGACTCACTAAGCTTGAAAAGAAAACGAGAGAATATGAGAATCAACTTCAGAAGTGTCTTTGGTAAAAGATGCATAATATTACAATTAAAATCACACGTAACAATGTAATCGTGTGCTACATCCACCTAAAGTTTGTACACAGATCTAACAGAATGTTTACAATTAAGGTGTTCACAGTTAAGACATCAAAATGCGTCGTTTAACATTCGCTGGGAGAGTTGAGCATTTTTTGTCGCCAGCGATTCTAAAGAGCATCCAGTGGTTCTAGACTCTGAAAAGTGGACAATTATACTGTCATCACACGTCGACGTTAGAATCCGATTTCAAACAAGTATTTCAACAAAGATGTGTGTCACCTGTCTTGGAGTAATTTTCGTTTCCTCCAAATCTTTGCGAGCATGCATACATCGGCTGCTTTCCCGCGGGAGCGCGTTCTCACGGAGTAAAATATTTATGTCACCGCCAAGGAATTTCGATAAGCACTGTGCGTCAATAACCGCTAACAGGGGTACGAAAATGTCTCCTGCTTCGTGCGTGACGCGATCGGCCATCAGCTGAATCGACTGCTGATTTAAACAATGCGTATTAACGGCGTCTTCATTGGAATCGGCTGCTTTTTCGAGAAATTGTCTACCGCGTCGACCCGGACAGTGCTGGGCTTTGCTAGCATGCTCCGAAGTAGTTTGAAAATGTTTTCTTAGGTGAATCGTTTTTACTCCCTGCAGTGAGGTTCGAGGGTTTTTGAAGGAAAATTATTCTATTTTGGGCGCAGATTTTTTTAAATGCTTCACCTTAACTCTTAATTTATGCCAAAAGTAAGTTTGTAATTGTTTATTAGAGGTTAGGCGTCAAATTGGAATTAACTTCCATGAATATGTGGCAACAACAATACTTTTTCTTAAATGTGAATAAGATAATACTCATTTCTCGAAAAAAATTGTAGATCTTTCCTTCATTGAATGTTCTGACAATTTTACATGACAGACATTATATTAAAAGCCATTATAATCATTAACAGTAAACGTTACTTAAAATTATGACTAGGTAAATATAACTGCATGCTGATTTTGAGAGTTTATGAATTTATAAATTAAAATATTTCGAGAAGAATGTACCTCGACCAATATTAGGTATTTATAACGCAATTTTTATTTAGATACACTTATATATTGAGAAATTACTGAGAGTGTACGTACTCCAGAATAATTTTAATACACACACTCGCCAATAATTTCCAGTCCATTTATAATTCGTTTTCTTCTTAGAGTACTTACATATTTTGAATGGCAGCTCAACTCAGCCATAGATGTACTTACCTAAAAAAGAAAACAAATTTAAAATGATGCATTAAACAATAAAGAAAATACGCAATAAATGCATGTACATTCATTGAAAGCTACATAAAAAATACCTTCGCGCTTTGAAAGCATGACACTGCATGTACCTCCAAAGGACATAGAAAATACATTGGCAAATGCATTTTCAAATACTGATACACACTGATACTGATTTACAAATACTGAATACACATATTGTATTCAGTATTTTTAGACCATTTTTAAAACCTTTTATGTTTGCCGAATTTGCTAGTGTTAATTGGCTAATAACAATAGATAAATTGCAGTACAATTTGTGCTCGAATGTGTCTATAACGTCCATTACATTACGTAGTCTTAAGCTAGTTGATACTTGTGTGAATATAAGTCCTACCTAGGTTCTAGGAATCCCATATACTATAAAATTGTATATTACCCAAGGCTCTACCCAAGGACCTAGGAACCCCAAATATACCTATGCTAGATTTCTATAAAGACCTACGGCTCATACATTAAATTTTATTAATACAATCGTCTTCATTATCACATATGTCAAACAAATGTGTTTTAAATAACAATCTACAATGCGTGTTGCAAGTTAAGAGGAATTCGCTAAATATCAAGAATAAACATGACCAGTGTTTACCAAATTCATGTGGATCGTTGCCCTAATGCGGTTTTCATGCCTAAAATAATGTTAATTGCGAAAAATAGTCTGTGTATGAAAACCTCAATTTATGAAGTCTCGTGATTAACACTACTAGTAGTGTAAAGATACCATAATATATTGCACTTGGAACAATACATTTAGGCGGCTTAAGGTCATTTGGAAGTCTCCCCCCACTCCTAACTTCTCTTTTCTGTTATCCTAGTAATTATCCAATTTTCGCGTTGCTCTGTCTGCTTGCTAGAAGGGGACATACTGCAGCGGCCGGAGTGGAGACGGCAGACAGGACGGGACCCGCAGAAATAGTCTCCACCTCTGTGTACAAAGTAGGGGGAAATGTTAATAATATACAATGTTAACGTTAATATATATAAGCCCCGACGTATACTAAATAAAGAGCAGAATTGTTAGTATTCGGCAACCCATGATTTGATTTATTATGTCATTCAAACAAACATTTCCAATAGTATTAATAATAATAATAATAATAATAATAATAATAATAATAATAATAATAATAATAATAATAATAAATAGGACAAGACAGAAAAGTAACAATGATATACAACATTTATTACGCAAATCCATCTTTTTGAGCCTAGGAACACTTCAAATTGGGTGCATCAATGTAAACTAAAAAATTGTTTAAGAGTCTCTCAATAATCTTAATTAAGATTGAATTCCAATGACATGAATGTAAATGAAATAAGGAGTTGTCCAAAGTAACTCATCTTTTCAAGTACGCTGCAACGTAAATTCACTCCATCCCACAACTTGTAAATTTTCTTTTTGCTAACTCGCTTCAAAAGTTCTATGTTGGAAAGCAATGAATAAGTAACCTTACTCCATTCATTCATTTGCGAAAAATTTTGATTTGGTGGAAATAAATACGGTTACTCGAGGTGTTATCGCTTCCTGAGGTCCATTATTTGCACCTCTTGAGCACGTTTGCCTAGTGTTCGTGATCCTCATGTAGATAAGGTACGAGACGGAGATAAGATGCAGAATCGTGAACTAACTCTTGAGTTTGTAGCAGAGAGCAACGCAAACACCAGAGCAAAAGAAGTTTGCGCGGCGAGCGCGCTTCCTCTTTTCCATGCTGCGCTCCGCAGAATCTGTATCGACTCGCGTGACCTACGCCGCGCCGCTTCCACACCGGCAACCTGCGAAACAAAAATGGCCGCGGATAATCCACCAAGACCGTCGGAAAGGGCAAAGGAAGTACGACGATCCACACGTTACAATAATTAGACCGCTTTTTCCCATTTTGTTTCCTAACAATAGGCGTTGGCCTATCATGTCGAAGCAGCTCGTCTCGGCGCCTGTCGCTGCCATTAAAATCTGCGGTTCAGTGGAGGGCCTAATTGGAGGGTAATGAAGAGTTGACTCTCGGGATCGGATTTGTCGCAACAGCAGTTACCCACTAACGACCTCAAACATCGTGTAGTCACGTGTACTGCTCCCTTCCGGCGCTCAACAAGCCGGAATTCAGACGCGCAGTCAGCGTGAGGTGGCAGGGGCGGGGCCGTGGCGGGGCGTGGTCGGGGACGGCGCTGGAGCCGGAGGAGGCGAGGCGGTGCGCGCCGGAATGAGCGCGGTAGAGAGAGCCGCGAGGCGTGGGGCCGCGGAGCGGGTGGCGGGGAAGGACAGGAAGAGCAAAGAGCGAACGGCGGCGGAGGCAAAAGTCGGGATGGGACCGTAGGTGTGAGGTGGGCGGGGCGGAGGATGGGTCGGGGTGCGCGGTCGAAACGATCGTTTGAGCGGACTGACAGCGCGAGAGGTGAGCGCTGGAGGAGCGTGGGCGAGGTGAGTGGGGGACGTGAGCGGACGAGGTGAGGTGAGCGGGCGACGTGCATGGGTGAGATGAGCGGATGAGGTGAGCGGAGGAGGTGAGCGGGCGAAGTGAGCGGACGTGGTGAGCGGGCAAGTTGAGCGGACGAGGTGAGCGCGCGTGATGAGAGCGCGTGATGAGCGCGCGAGATGAGCGGACGAGGTGAGCGGACGAGCGAGAGACAGGATGGGGGGGGAATGTGCGCGCACGCCAGACGTGGTAAAGGGACGATGGAAACCAACTACACAGCGGGAAAGCGTTTACACTAGCTCGCCCTTTGACCTCTCTCTTCCTAGAACCCGCGCATGGTTTCGCGCGCAGGTGAGGGCCTGCGCCGAGTCGCTTAACGCAACTGACGACAGGTAACAGCAACAGTTCCGAGTTGAAAATGCTCCAGTACCACGGCGCATCCCCACAAGTGAGCATGTGAGTGCAGCAGGAAGGCAGAGGGGAGAATAAATCGGTGTAAATTAAAATTTAATTTTATGTCCCCCTGAAACTGGGAGGATAAAATATGCGTTGGGGAGGATTATGCGAGTAAATACGGTATTGGCGGAACGAAGGGAGGAGCCCGGGGATGATAAAGGATCACACTGGCGAGGGCCCAGCTGACTAATGCGGGGAAGCGTCGGAGGACTTCGTGCTACCCGCTCGAAGGTAACTCCATAACGAGGGGGATTAGGCCAGTCCGTCGCAATAGAGGCTCGGGGAAGGAGCTCCAATCGAAGGCGCTGCGCCGTTGCGAAGTGCACAGCGGAGAGGCAGGCTAAATGAAAAATACATCAATTAACTGCCCCTGGAAATAAAGAAATTTTGATGAGCTGTGAGAAAAGCTGCGCGTTTTTCCCGGCACCGGGGAGAACTAAACAACGAGCACTTCCACGATTGAAACAAACCCGAGAGCTCCTTTAAATACGTCCTTAAGCAAATACACAACTGGCACCGAAGAATTCCAGGCAGTTGGTTCCCAACTTTTTACGAAGGCGGCGCGGTGGAGCTGGGCCGCAACACAAAAATTCCCCGGAACCCTCAAGGGCCGCTTGGAAACGGCCGTTCCCGAATCGAGTGCGCCGGTGCTCATTTCTTTATCGAGCGGCTGTTCGCACGCGAACGAGGCGTCTTTCAGGGTGAGGCGGGCCCTGTTGGGGGGGGGGGTAGAAGAGAGGTGGGCGGGGAAGGCGGGGGGCGATCCTTAATCCAGGAGACAGACGCGAAGGGAGATCGAGCGAAGCGGGGCGGGGCGGGGCGGGGCGGGGCGGGGCGGGGCGGGGCGGGGCGGGGCGGGACCGCAGGCCTCCCTCGGCGCAGGAGGGCGAGGGCGTGTTCATAATGCGCGTGGGTAGGCGGCGGCCGCGCCGAACGGTGCCGAACCGCGCCGCCTCGCGCGTCCGGGAGCTCGCCAACGTGTGGAAAGCGAAGGCGCCGCCAGGCCGGCTCTGCGGCGAGCCACTGCCTCGCGCTCCACTAGAACGGCGTCCCCCGCCGAAGCGCACCTGCTCGCGCCGGGCCGTACGCGACGCGTGCGATCTTTCCTTCCCATTCCTTCTCATATCCTCACCCCTTGCACACATTTATACTTACATGCACTGCGCCACCATTATGCCGAGAGACCGGTCGGGAGTTTAGAGCTTGCCCTGGCCTGACGATATGTCGGCGCCGGACCTCGCCATCCATCGGGGCAAGATCACTGACACCTCCCCAGCAAAAACATGAACTACACTTACGGGACTAATGACCTTAGCCGTTGACGTGCCCGAAATCACTAGTAATCAATCAGGTGCGCTTCACGGACAATTTCACGCGCAATTTCATTTTACGTTACCAACGCATAACCTTAACTCATAAAACCTGTCCATCGGCTGAAAGTTTTGTAGTGAATTCAAATGGGAATTATCAGAACACAATTAGGTGCCTTCGGGTTTTCACAGCATTAATGCTTTTCTCGACATTTTCTCGTACACGACATCATAGTTTTCGTCAAGGTGTAGACAGAGCAAACAAAGTATTCTACTTATGCTCATCGCAAGTGACATTCTAATGCCCTATACACTGTATTGGGCTCGCGCGTACGTCCACAACTGAATATCTCAGGCCCTATGATACCAGCTGTAGATGTGGGTAAAAGGTCAGAGAATAATTCTAGCAGCCGTATGTTCTAATGAATCGTTTTTCTTTCCAATTAAATCCAGACGGATATTGGTGCAGTACCTCAACAAACAGAGAGAACCTCTCTAAATTCTTCCTTTCTCTTGATCTCACTCCCCTCTGAAGGGTGAACGTTGTAGTAGATACCCATCCCAATGGATATTGTGTAAACACCAGGATTTACTTACCACAAGAAAATGAATGTTATGGTATATTTTTTCATATTAACTCTAAGAGGGAACCTTTCTGAGGGGAGTATAAAACAATCGAATAACAGAAACCATGAGTACGACATAAATCGATTCAGAATCATCGTTCATCATCTTTAACAATACCATAAAATCTGCGTTTATTGTCGACCCTTATTTTGATCATTTTAATACACACACACACACATGAGTACACTTCGACACAAAATACTCAACAATACATGCAAACATACAAAATATTAGCGACCCTCTCATTGTGAAAACGATGTTACAGAATGATACATAGGCAAATTCAAAGCTAACGTTTTGGAATGTTCTGAACCAACATACATCAGATATGTTCAACGTGTACGAATAGGAACATGTAATTGACATTCTTGTTGTAAATCCTGGACCATACGTCATTTATGTATTTTTTTATCAAGATTTTGAAGTAAATTTAGTAATGAGAAACAATATTTTATTTAGTAAATATGTGAGCAATTCAATATTTACTTCCTGGGAATATATCGATAATGGTGTATTATACATAGATGTATATATAATATTTATCTATGTACATAATATATTATTTATCAAATATAGGCTAGAATGCTGATTAAAACATGCCCCAAAATATTCTTAAACCGAGATCATATGTTCGAGTTGCTTCATTGTACTTTCCAATTACTGAATGGCATCTAGAAAACATAAAAATATTCATTTTGATGCAAAACTTCATTCTAATTTTAGATAATATTTCAGTTTTGATTATAAATAATAATAATAATAAATAATAATAAATAATAATAATAATAAATAATAATAAATAATAATTAATAATAATAATAATAATAATAATAATAATAATAATAATAATAATAATAATAATAATAATAATAATAATAATAATAATAATAATAATAATAATAATAATAATAATAATAATGAAGAGATATGAATCGATAGGTCTTTAGGTCTGATGGTTTTCCTGTTTTATGAATGAGAATTATAGCCTCCATGATATTCGATATTATCATGTTCTGAAAACCGAATTGTAGATTGATTTAGTAGATTGTGTGCTTTCTCGCCTAACACGTATTTACGTAGCCAATGGAAAGTATTGTAATGGTGCAGCGGGAAGTTACGATATTTCGTCAGAAAAAACTCGTATGATGGGAACCTTTTTGATATCAGGATATCGGAGAAATTGGTAAATCGTATTTTCTTATGTTATAAATGACTTCTTTTGACACGTTGAGTAGTCATAATGCAGGTTTTGTGGTTCTTTTATATGGAAAAATGGCTTTCAACAAAACATCTGTCTGTTCGCCTATCGCACCGTTTGAGGTCAACACTAGTGCTTGAACAGTTAAGACTATTTTTTATTGAAAATTGACTTCTGGTCGA
This sequence comes from Teleogryllus occipitalis, assembly GCA_011170035.1. NCBI lineage: Eukaryota > Metazoa > Arthropoda > Insecta > Orthoptera > Gryllidae > Teleogryllus > Teleogryllus occipitalis. The sequence goes on along the minus strand of BLKR01000766.1, from coordinate 363,971 downwards.
ATCTTTTTCACGCAAATTTTAAATGGACGTTGAAGAATTTTACACGATGCCGAGTATTTTTAAAATTTTGGCCTGAAATGTTTCAATTTTCCCCTGCGATCGAGTAAAGAACACAATAAAATGACGAAAGTATCATTTTCGTTGAACTTGTATTTTCGAAAAATGCAAAAAAGTAACAATGCAAATGTACAATATTGAGGGCAGATCTTTTTCTTAATGAAATGTTCTAAACATAACTATTTAAAATCATGTAATCGTTTTTGAAAATACGAGTAGTTGAGGCATAATTCTTGGTTGAAGAGAAGGCAATTAAAAAAAAAATTCTGCAAAACGACTCCAATTTTTTTAAACGGGTTTGGGAATAATAGAGGAAAGGAACCTTAAAAGAAGGCCCAGGTCTCATTTCCGTTGAACGCTCTGAACTTTTGAAAATTGCAAAAGTTTCAAATAAAGCGAGAAAGTATGTGCTGTTGTAGTCCCACTAGTTTATTAATGCTAATAGATATACAGTTTTGACCCGAGGTTTTTAATTTGGAAGCTTTGAAATAAAATATTTCAGATGATAAGATCATAATGAGATGAGATACCATAACGACATATTGAACAAATCGTTGTTAATTAGGGGTTTAAAAGGCGAATTTTGATAAGTTGCATGTGGTGAAAACAATTCCTACAAGTGTTGAAGATTGAACTCTTTTGCCTTGTTGGTTTCTGCTTTAATGGTTCTGGTTCTAAGTGGTGGTAAAAGAACACATGGGAACAACCTTTTGTTTCAATCAAGGGTTCGATCGGTAGTAGAGAGATTATTAACGAAGGAATTGTCAATGGGAAGGGTAACAAATAGACATTTAACTTTACGACTTAAATTAATTAGTGTTCCCTTTGCATTCTCGTTTACGTAATGTAGGGAATGCCCCAAAAAATCTATCTCGTTGTTTTCTTCAAAATGTATTTCTACAGACTAGTTACTAAATCGTTCCTAGGATTTTCTCCGAAAATAATATTTCCCAGTCGCACTCAAGGCCCTGCGAATTTGAAACGCATCTTTTAATTATTAGGAGTAATTTCCATCAAGCTTGTTGGATATTTCTTTTACAATTTTTTAAAAAAATGTGTCAAATTTTGTTTTTTAAATGTTTTGCTAGTTTAGAGAAAAGTATTTATAAAAATGACGCAAGTTCGATTTTCAAGGATGAATGAAGGGAGTTAAATCATTGTAGAATACAGAGTTGGTCAATATTTCTATTTTCATGATTCAAAACGTCATGAAAACCCAGTAAACAGATAAGCAGGATTTTAACTACGAAGCTTGGAAAGCATATTATGACCTAATTTTTTATTTCGTTTCTTTCAACTTGGATGAATTACATTGCTTTTAAAGACGAACCTTTCTGACACCCGAGGTTCTGGCCTGAGCCGCCTGCTGCCTCTCTCCGCGCCTCTCGCGCCGCTCCGGGCAGGTGCATTGCCAGTGCACGCCACTCCGCGGATTAAATATGCTTCGCCGCACGATATAATGCAATGACGAAGATAACCATCTGTCCCGGTGTCTAATTCACTGACGGAACAGCATAAATTCGATAGCGATTTTAGAATTAATCAAGTCGTAATATCGTAGGGCGATGGTTGTAATGGTGCCAGCGCCTATGGCGAGATGGAAACGCCTCTCTCCATCAGATCAGTCCAGTCAGGCAACGGTGTCGGTCGCTTGGAATGAGTAATAGTCCTCCAGAGCCGATGCGGGCTAGCAAGCAGCGTCTCATGCTTGTGCAAACGACAACGCGCCCTGCTACCAGAGCGGATGTGAACAGTTCACATACCTTGAAGATAGGTGGCGCTTTGACATCCCCGAAGCCCATCGAGATTAATGTTCACAACGCCGTAAGAGTCATGCACACACCCGATATGTAAACGCTGTAATCAAGATTGGAATGAACTTAACAAAACAGCGTGTACAATCTTGCTTTTGAAATATTAATAGTCCAAGCTCGTTAACACTTCCTGAAGTGCACTAGAGACATATCTTGTACTGCCTTGGCATTCCGAAAACTACGTTGTTCTTCAAACAAATTAGTTCTTTAGAAAGTTCCCGCATGAGATGGGAACCAGACATCTCTATCTAAAAACAGTTATTTTTTTTATTTTAAAATGACCTCGAGATAATATTCTATTACTATTTATATTCACATAACTCATTAAGTTTGCTTCAGGATTCATAATCGGATTCAGTAGTGGAATAAATTACTAGGTATTCAAAGAAAGAGAATCAGGAACAGGCATGAAGCAGCTGACTTAACTATTAAATGCAACAGTTTCTACTTCAAAGAAAAACATTGCCTTGACAGGGCTGCTGATGAACAATTCATTATGAAATGGACTTTGTGGTTGTAAATTAGTCTCTTAAATCGTGAATTATTTACCTTTGACAGTTTTTAAAGATATAAAATGCATTAAAATACGTAACTTCTTGTAATTTTACAATAAATTGTGAATGTACTAAAACACAAACTGAAAACATATTTTATAATATGATGGAAACAATCGCTTTCCATACCAAATTCTACAATCATTTCCAAACTCCCAACCCTGCTTCTGAAAATGTTACCCTAGGTCAGATAGAAGCCTCTGGTTCGTGAGTCAAGGCACGCTAACAGCGTCATTTATTATCAACTTTCAATAGGAGTCTAACAAGGAGGAGCTACGAGTACGTAAACTTATTTTGGGAGAGGATTTTGCGCAACGGACGAATTTCATATAAGCAGTGATATGTCCCAATACTTGCACGAAGATGTTTTGTGAAATACGCTTTAAATTATTCCTCTTATTTGGTTTGTTGGTGTAGTGGTTTCAGTATTTGATCCACGAGCAGAAGGGCGCGCTAGTATCAAATTAAGGGGCTAGTATTTCTTGCATATTAATATATCCATGGTATCCTGCTATTACACAAAATCCAGACCCAAACAGAATTTTCCAATCCGTAGTATCCTTTTGTACGTGAATCGACTGAAAATAACTATGGAAATGGAACCCCTAAAACACACACGGGTAAGTACTTCAGTGCTCTCCCATTTATTAAACGCTTAATATACTTAAACTTCAGAAATTAAAATCACGCATCGTGAGAGAATTGTAATTTCATTTCATGCAATTTCGTCAAATCCTCGACCCTCACAACGCTTTAAACAATGTGAGATGAATGGTGAATGCTTCGTGTTCATATTCTCTCGTTCTCTGGTTCTTTGTTGCTCCTCATTCAATGACAAGTGCAAACTTTTTAACCGAGTGTTCATTTAGTTTTGGCAGTTGAGCACTTGCAATAAATATTTGGCATGATTGGAAAATTACATTAACTACTACTTTAGAATTTTCATTGAAATTTTTCGTCTCTATTCGGCAGCGGGAAACTCTAAAATAAGTGAATCAGTTTAAGCTTCAGAAAGATTACAGCGATTAACATTCGAAGTGAAGTGGAGGAAACTGAAAGGAACAGTTCCATTATAAAATAATCGTCATCGATGCGGAGATGAAAAAGAGAATGAAAAAGATGCCTCGGCAACTGCCATGCAAAGTATAAAAACTTCAACTGAACTGTAAAATCTTGCTTAGTGACAGTAATAATTATACATTAAAATCTCTTTACACACTGCAGTATGTTTTACAGAAGTTGTCAAATACAAAACATCACGCATGAGATATGTCAAACACATTAGGGTGTTAAATGTAAATACTCGGTCAATTTCTTCGTGGAAGAATACTATTGTGTAAATGTCATTACATGAAATAATATCACATAGTGCTCGTAAAAATATTGAATGTGATGAAACATTTCCCAGTAACATTTCAGGAATATTACAATGTAACATTTCAAATATACACAAAGGTATTAGTTAGTACATTTCTTGAATGATTTATTATTTGTATCACCACACAATTGCTACCGCAGTGCACATCGAATATTTCTTGTAGGAGAGTTGCTGATTACTAGAAACCGGATGTTAGCCAAAATGCCTCTACTTACCTATTTATTTTAGATTTCTTTCAACAAATTAATCATTAACGACTTCAGATGCAAATATCGAAAATTTAATTTAGAGAATTGAATGTCCTTTATTTCATCTACCTTAATCTTTTCCACAACCGTAACTTCAAATTTCTCTACTCTTGTCAATTTTAGTCTTTCTAGTCCATTTTATATATCATTTCTTTCCCTACCTTTCTTTTTTTGTTCACACTTAATATCTCCGCTTCCAATCTCCACTACGTAATAACATTCTTTCACACGATCATCTCTACTTGGAGTTCCTTCACTTCTAAGCCTCTTCTTTCCTCCCTGAACTCTTACTTTCCAAACCTTAACCTTCTCCTTTGATGTAACCTTCACTCGTTTTCATCATATTCCCATTCAAAAAATATTCCTAAACATGTTCCACAAACTCTGTTTTGCCTGTTGTACACTATCCCTGTGCCCAGTCCGTCCAAAAAAGAAACCAAAGCACCACCAGGTCCCGTTCTCCTCTTTCAACCTGCATGTCTGGGTGTAACGGATGGCAGGATTTCCAACACAATTTCACCCATTCCATTCTTCTTCGGTAACACTCTCCCAATAATTATACTCGCACTAATCGCACATAAAAATTTACTTAGATCACTCGCCACAGTTCCAGGCAGGTTCACACACTATACACTTAGACATAGACCTCACCCGCCTTCATTCTATACCTCCACTCCGCTTCACAATTGTTTCACTGTTACCCGGGGTTTATGATAGTGATATCGTGTATTTATTTTAACCACGATCGATTAATTTAACTGTATGGACGATGTTTCAAAGGATAAATCATTATATTAACTACTATCGAAATTCTGTACAATGACAGTATTCCTCGGGGTGACATGCTGAACAACCTATTTTGTGCGTAAGAGCGCGAGAGAGAACGAGCGAGAGAAAAAGAGAGATAACGGACGAGAGGGAAAACGGGAGCGTGCGCGTGAGAGAGAGAGAGAGGGAGAGAGAAAGGGAGGGAGGGAGGGAGAAAGAGGGAGAAAGAGAGAGAGAGAGAGAGAGAGCGAAAAAAGAATTTTTCACTCATCAGTGCGACAGCGCGCCGCGCCGCTGGCCGTCACCGCCACTCGCCGGCCGCCGGCAGCCGCCCGCTCCGAATTCCAGACTTCAAAGCGAGCGGCACCTGGATAGGCGGGCACCGCGCGTCGCGCTGCCTGCTTGCGGCGCCGCTCCCCAGCCTCTGTCCGCCGGCCCCGCCACTCCATCACTGGCTGGGCCACAATCGTTACAGCGCCGCGCCTCACTCCATTCTCGCCTCTCCATTCAGCCCCAATTCCTCCGTTCTCGGTGTTCCGGATCGTAGCTCAAAACCCTTCGGCCGGCCCCGGAACTCTACCCCCGCCCACCCCTCTCGTCTCTCGGTCTGCACGATTACGTCTAACGGGGTGTGGCGTCTCGCCCACACACACACATATTTCTGCTTCCTCTCTTGTCTCCTCTGCATCGCTCTGTCACTTTGTCCCAAGGCAACCTCTGTTCCTTCATTCAACAATGTGTCCTGATTAATAATTTCATCTTAAATTTTTAGAAACGCCGATCCTACGCTTCTCTGCAATACGAAATGCACGTCATGTGTTATCGTAGATTAAAATCCCAACTTACAATCGTCTTCCGAAGTCCTCCTCTCGAACGTAGTTATTCTACAGATACAGACCATATAGGACTCTTTGTCTTTCATTTATTTCCCTTATTCCATTCATTCATGTGCGCCCAACCCACAGGCTCTACCACTCCAGCAGTTGTCTGAAGCCCTGACTCACATCCACCTCTCCCCCAGCCTGCGTCGAACTCCAATCCTAACCTCCGCCCATCAACCCACACCCCTCTCCACTCCACTCCACTCCACTCCACTCCACTCACCGTCCGGCGTCCGCCCTCGGGGAGCTGCTCATCAGGTCACGGCCCCGCGCACGGCCCTCGTCAGGTTCGCCCCGCCCCCGCCACCCCCGCCGCCCAAGTCGAGCGAAGTCCTCCCGGTTAGCGCGCGCATTCCGCGAGGGCTGAGCGTTTATTGAGCCGCGCGGCATTCGACGGGCCGCGGCTTCTAATCGGCCTGGCAACGCGGCCGCTGGACGCAGTCGACTACGGATCCATTATGAAGCGGCTGTCGTGCCGCCCGCGCCGCCACCCACGCCCGCCACCGCCTAACGAACCAACGAATGAGTATAGGTGCTTGCCACTTTTAATTACTGCTTAATGAAAGACTGCTTGCGTCATAATTTATGTAGATGGCTCGTTGGAGACAATTGTATGAAACGCCAATGATATCAATTTCGGGTGATGCGTGTCACCGGTTGCGTGTGTGAGGGATGAGCGCTCGCCCCTAACACGTAAACGTCCACTCCCACCTTAATTAGAGCCAGGGCTGATTCATCACTTCTGCGCCCAGCGCCGGGATGCGTTCATGGCAGTACGTGCCGCGGCGGTCAGGCAAAAAGCGACGCGCCTCCAGCGGCCTCCGCCCCCGCCCCTGCCCCCGCCCCACCCCCACCGTCAACACTCCCACCGCGTTCCCGCTACACTACGAACGTCAGTCTGCGAAGTTCTCTCCATCGTCAGTTCGCAGAACGGAGCTGCTCGCCGTGTATCCGGGACGTATAACATTCCCGCTTCATTGTATTACTCGTTCAAAACGCGCGAGGTACTTGGGCCGGCGGAAACGACGTGAGAAATCTGGCGAGGCTGCCCCGTGCGTCGGCGGCGGAGCGCGGCGAGCCGGGCGCGTGGGTCGGGGGAGGGGGGGAGGGGCGGCGAGGGCGGCAGGGGTTGTCGGGCGCATGCGGCGCGCACGTGGCGGCCCAGGGGAGGCGCGCGCCCCGCCCCTTCCGCTCCCGCCGCGTGCTTGTTACGAGCTCCTGGACAAGGAGGCGCGTGTGCGGCGGGGGCTGCAGTGTGGGACACAGCGGCGGAATATTTCGAGCCTAATGACGCACCTTCAATTACGGCATGTTACGGAGCCGCGGGGTGGCAGGTGGAGGCCGGGGGAAGTGGCCGCCTCGCCAGAGGTAAATAAGGCAACCCGTGGAGCACAAATGCCGGTAACAATGACGCGTGTAGAATTGCGATCGGTATTTTGCGCTCCCCAGCGGTCGCCGTTCACAGGGGACTGGGGACAGGAGCGCCAGGGGGGGGCGCCGGGGGGGGGGTACGGCGGAACGGGGAGGATACAGGCGGCGCGGCGGCACCCTCTCATCAAGGGTGGTGCACGGTGCTGCGGGGGTGCCGGGGTGCCGCAGGGATGATATCGGGCGGCGGGCGGTCTGTTCTGGGGGAGTGATTACACTGGCCTCCCTGCTCGGCACACATAGAAATTAAACAGCATCTCGCCGCGCACGTCGTTTGAGGGCGACCCCGCGGCTCCCTGATCGCCGCACTTACACTGCCGCAACGCTAGCTTTCATTGCCGCGCCGACGCCTCCTCCAGGTTCCTGCCACCTCTCCCCCACCCCCTGCCAGTACTCCACGCCATTCCCACCGATTTTTGACATCCTTTCACAACTCTTGTTTCCGTGTCTGTGAGTATCTCTCTCATTCCCAACGATTCTTCGTCATCTTTGTGCATCCCCAGTTTTCCCGGGCGTTCGCTCAGCCCCTAGAGGCCAGCCGTCATCTCCACCTCCCCGTCCCTCGCAGCGGTTCTCACCCTCGTTGCCCCTGCGGAGCCCATCGCACTCGCACCCCTTTGAGGCTCTCCGCGCCCGCCCCTCGCCCCCGCCGACCTTGCGGCCGCCGCGCCGTTGCGGCAGCCTGTGTGGCGCCGCCGCCCCCGCAGCGCTCGCCCACCCGCCGGCCGTACCGTCACCACCTCTGAAGCCGCCCCCGCCGCCGCCTCCACCCCCGCTCCACCCCAGCCACCGACCGAGCGGCGCTCTATTGGCTTCCCATTACGCGGGCTCACTTGCCGCTTCTTGCCGCTTCGTTTGAAGATTTCCGCCGAGCGCGGTGCTGCCGGAGCGGCGCGGCGGTTTGGCGCTGGGGGGGGGGGGGCAGGGGGCGGGGCTCTGGAAGTGAAGTGGCGCGCGCCTTCTCGGGACGTGCGCTAATGAATGCTGATTTTGCCGTTGAGCGGCCTACTCGTCACGACGATAAAGATACGGCGTGAGGGCGGGTTCCCTATCATTATAAATCATTATATTCAAATGTCACTGGGGCGACGTTGCTCTTATGACTTGTCTACTGGGGACAGCCGTCTACTTTCTGCTCCGTTAGAAAGTACTCAACAATGGCCCCGTTAATTGGAACTTTAATAAATGCTAGGCTCTGCGAAATGAGATAGACTTCTAGTTTATAAATACGACAATTACGAAAAAAATTGAATGCAGGCGCTCTAGAGATATGGCGTGTTGTCGTGATATCAATAGCGTGGTGAAATCATTTTCCTGTAAACAGCAGAGCGCCCACAACAGCGCGCTTTCTAAAGACCGGCGCTGGCTGCGAACAGTGTATCCTGGGACGCTTCGCATGCGAGGGGCTCACTGCGCTAATTAACCCGCAGTGTTGGCCTGTCAAATATAAACGGGCGGAATGAATTCGACAAAATATCGACGGTGCTCGTTTATATTTGAACGGTCAATTGTGCAACTCATTCATAAAATATAGATGAATTTGGATCATTTCCAACATGTGCGTATATTATCCTGCTTGCAGCTATTTTTTGGGTAACGCTATCGCGCGGACACGGACGCGGGTGCGGGAGCGGGCCAGGGGAAGGGCGAGGGCGAGGGCGAGGGGGCGAGAGCAGGAGGAGGGGCGAGGGCGAGGGAGCGAGGGGGCGAGGGGAGCGAGGGGGCGAGGGCGAGGGGCGCAGGGGCGAGGGCGAGGGGCGAGGGCGAGGGCGAGGGCGGGGAGGGCGGGGGAGCGAGGGGCGAGGGGGCGAGGGGCGAGGGCGCAGGGGCGGGAGGGGCGGAGGGCGGAGGGGCGAGGAGGCGAGGGCGAGGGGCGAGGGCGAGGGCGAGGGGCGCGAGGGCGAGGGGAGGGCGAGGGCGAGGGGGAGGCGAGGGCGAGGGCGAGGGGCGAGGGCGGGGCGAGGGCGAGGGGCGAGGGCGAGGGGACGAGGGCGAGGGGGGGCGAGAGGGCGAGGGCGAGGGCGAGGGCGAGGGCGAGGGCGAGGACGAGGACGGGAGGAGGGCGAGGGCAGGGCGAGGGCGAGGGCGAGGAGGGCGGGCGAGGGGAGGCGAGGAGCCCGGGCGCGCGGGCGAGCGCGCGGGGGAGTGCAGGCGAGGGCGAGGCGAGGGCCAGAGCGGCGCGGGCGCGGCGCGGCCGTGATGCAGCCTGCCATTGTGTCAGCAGGAAAGCCGATGCTCGCGGCGCGCACACGCACGCGCGGGCTCCTAAGCGCGTTATTTTTGTCGCCACAGAAAAAGCGAACGCCTGCCGCTCTCAAGACGGCGAACGGACGAACAGACGAGCCCCTTCCGAAAACTGACTCTCCTTCTCTCTCTCTCCATTCCCTATCCTCCCGTCTTTCTCCTCCCCACACCGCCGCGCAGAAGGAGGAGGCGGAAGATACTAGTTAATGATATGGTTGACAAACGCCTTCACGATCCCAGCACGATGCCAGTCATCTATTGTGGGCTTCACTACAGAACTTGGGGTCTTGTAGGCGTAATTGCAGAACAGCCAAATTTATTTTTAAAAGACCGAAATCTTCTTGTTTCATGAATCAGATACAAAAATACATAATTTCTTCATCGATGATTCTAATACTTGGGGAATAAATACTTAGAAACAATGTAACATTAAGATTAGAACTTAAATGCCATCAACACTAATATTTATTTCACATTCTGATTTACATTTTGTAGATGGAAGGTCTAGTTTTCTTTATAAAAAAGATAATCCAAGGACTAATCAAACAATCAAACGTAAGAATTCATCAATGAAACATTTTTTTTTTCTAGCGAAAGCTTGGTAGTGTTGTAGTATCAGATTGTGTTACAACAGCACATCTTCTCTATTATTAACCGGTTACGTGATATTATAATATAGTTGAATTCGCGATGTCTTTCCAAATCTCAGCCTGCGCATTTTTCTTTGATTAAACGTTTTGAGAAAGAAACAATAAATTGAATTCAGTGATATAGTCATTTAATTTAATCATTTGAATGATCAAAAATAAGGAGATTATATTTTCGAAACTCTCGCTTGCTTCCATTGGATAGGAGATTTAAGTGATTACTGAAATGTCAGTACGATAGTAGTTGGAATATAATATTACGTAAACCAAGAAATAATAGAACAATACAAAACTATCTTCAGTGTAGCACTATTAGTAATATACTTCAATATAAGCATGCCGCCGGGTGTGAAATACACTAAAACATCTTCAAAGAGAACCGCAATTTCAAAACGATATTTTCTGAAAGAAATGTTTCTGGAAAAATTCTAAAAAGTCATGAATTGAATATACTTCCATTATAATCCCATAAGTGTATATAAAATTTTGATTTTTTTTCTATAAATACACTTTTGAAGTGGGAATTAATGTTAGTGCGTTCCTTTACGTGCAACCATATGTAGCGAAGCATGAAGTGGAGGTGTTAATTTCCGCAAGAAACAGTACTTCATGAGTTTCGATCTTTTGCTCAATACTCTAACAAGTAACGGAGTGCGGCATCGCTCAGGCGCTCCGAACGTTATCTTCCGTACCCATTTGTATTAAAATACTCTGGTATTTACCGGTACATCCTTGTTTTACGCTCCGACGTGCATCAGAAAACACGAAGGCGAAATAAATTAGTGCAAAGTATTATTAACCTTGACATGACATTGTGAATTGTTACTTGAGATGCCAGTAAAAGTGTACCTTCAAAAAGCGTACTCCACTGCGTATCTTTCATTTCAACATGTTGGCATTCATTATTTTCACTTCGCACGAGTTCTCTGGCGACAGTTGCCTATAGTATTTATTTTCTAATAGTGTGATGATACTGTGGGTATAGTTATTGATTATAACTTTGTACTTATTCTTTTTTAGTGTAACTTAATTGTATTGAATACATTAATGTATTTGAATGGTTTGTGCAGATATAATACAGACAAGTATACTCGTTCATAGGTACTACATTTTATTGAAACGATGCCTTAAATGTACAGAAATGCACATTTACCTTTCTAAAATTATTTATTTGTAGTTCAAACATTTAGATTATTTCAGACCTAATTCCCTTTATTGGAGAATTGTTTATATTATTGTTAGTTTGAATTTGGTACTGTATTTGGGCACATCTTTTATTTAAAGTGGTTGCGGAATTTCTAAAAAAAATTGCTTGTAGTGGTTGCAACATACATTGGCCTAGTTCAAATTTGCATAACATTTTGGTCTCTTCAATCCAACCCTTATTAAAAAGAACATTAGTACGCAAATTTCTTGAGGATAGTTGTAATAAAATTCGAACATCCTCCGTCCACAAGATTTCTTACAGTGATTGCCACGATCTTTCAGTATGGTTATTTGCTGCTACAGAGAACGCAATTGCAGCCCCTGCCAAGACACAGAGAGCGGAAACCACAAGCGGTCTTTCTGAGCTTCACTGCGCAATTGCCTCGCCCTGCAGTGCGCTTGGGGCGGGAAGCGGCTCCGGAGGGGGCTGCGTCGCCCAGGGCAATGACGCGAAGGGAGTAGCCGGCGGCGGGGTGGGACCCCGCACCCAGCGCGTCCGAGGCAGCGGCGGAGGATCGGCTTCGACAGCGGCCGAGGGACCGCTGCGCACTAGCGGCAGCCGAAGGGAATGGGGTAGCGGAAATGAAGGAGACGCTAACGAACAGGGCAGGAGGCCGCAGAGGAGAGGTCGTGATGAAGCACGAAGGACAGTGCGGTTCCAAGGCAACGGAGCACGAAGACAACAGGCGGCGGGAACGCTAGTTGGAGAAATCACAGGGAGACGGGCGGTGACGGCGTGGAAAGCGGCATGAGGACGGCTGGTCGTCTGTGGACGGCGCTGCACAAGAACTGGTGGTACGCCCGCCACCCCCGCCCGCCACCGCCGCCCGCCACTGCCCGCCGCCCGCCGCGCACTGCCGCACCACGTCCGTCGCGGCGCGTCGCCACCGTACAGTGGAGCGGGGACCGACGGGGTCGGGGGCGGGGCCCGGGGCCGGTTCTGGCCCGCATGAATTAGCAACGAGCGGGTGGCGGGTCGCGGTCGCGCTTCCTCGCGACGGCTGTAGAGCGATCGAGGACGCTTGGGACGCCGGCCATTTGCATAATGACGCAGATCTGCCTCATAAATGGGCCGCGGGGAATAAAATGAAAATGAAAGTCCGGCAGATTGTTTCAGTAAGTCACGCAATGAGGGCGCCGCGCACCGCCCGCTGGGGCCGCCCAGCGACTGTGCCAGAGGGCTGCTCACTTCTCAAGAAAGCGCCTGGCACGTCACGTGCGCGTTGCGGGGGCACAGTGAACATCTATAAATTAAAAGGATGGCCACCTAACGTGATTGTGTAGATTTTCTAGAAAATTACAAGACCATAATGTGGGAACGATTTCAGTCATATTCACTGGTATAAATCTTGCTGTTACACTTTAGTGATCGTAAGAAATTAAGTTTCGTATAATGTGTTATGATAAATATTTTTTACATTTATTAACAAAAGAAATATGCAGAATGCGGTAATGATGTCACTGATTCCGTGAGTCACGCAATCCCACACTTCGCAGTATGATAACCATGCCTCCATTTGCGCAAAATTAAACCCAATATATCGGCCAGGACGCATATTTCATTCAACCATTTGATACTTATGACTACTAAATATCCTATGTATCTTTCCTGATCCTTCTCTTGAGTTAATTAATCTTTGTTCAAAAAGGAGTGCCTTCCAATTTAATGACGTAGGTCGAACATATGTAAAGATACGCCTAGGATTTCACAGATGTTCCCCAGTGGAGTTCTATACAGGACGCACGCATCCTTGAACAAAGAATGGGGTGGAAATAAGAAGCTGCAGTCGAGAGCGGTCTGCTGGGGCACGAGCTGCACCAGGGACGGGTGGGGCGTGGGCAGAGGCGTGAGCGGGCATGGGGTAGGGGCGCAGGCGAGAGCGGAGGCAAAGGCGGCGGTGAAGGAGGGAGCAGTGGAGAGAGGGGCGACGCAGAGGCGGTGGTTCAAGGAAGTAGCGGAGGAAAGAGGGGTGGGGCGGAGGTGAGGATGAAGAAGGTAGCGGAGGGGAGAGGGGCGGAGGGGAATGCGGGAGTTGAAGGAGGTATGGAGGAGTGTGGGGCGGGGCGGAGGCGAGGGTAAAGGAGGTGCGGGGCTGAGGTGGGGGTGAAGGAGTTAGCGGAGGAGAGAGTGGTGGGGCGTAGGCGGGGGTGAAGGAGGTAGCGAAGGAGAGAGGGGCGGAGAAGAAGGTGGGGAAGAGGGAAGCAGCGGTGGAGAGGGGCGGGGCGGAGGCAGGGTAGCAGCGGGGGCGCGCGCGATGTTCGCTGACAGTAATACTGATGCGAATCCTCCAACCGGCGTCTTCTCGGGCGTCGTACTAAAACGAGTTGGGTACGCACACAGGTACACAGACCGCGGTATTAAACACAATTTTATCTTAATTACCATCACAACGCCGCTCAAGAAAGTTCGTAAAAAAGAGCTTCCAATAAAAACTTCACATGCACGCACTGTACGTCGCGGCACGTGCTAGCGAATTCCATCAGGTAACGAGGAGCGTGGCACGGGCCATAATTTACTGTCTAAAGAACGCCGGGGCTGCCTGCCTTGCTTCCGGGAAATGTGTTCTTTCCTCTCGCACTTTGTTCTTGGTGCAAATTCTGCACTTTAGTTGCGCGCCTGGGCTGAAAGGAGGGAAGTACAACGTGTCGCTCACACCCACTTACGCGCGAGCAACAAACCTGCACTTCACGCGGGCTGCTTCCAAAGTCTTCATCGCGTGCGTTAACCCAGTGCGGTGGGTGAGTGACCGAGTCGAGAGCTGCGAGATACGCAACTCCGTGCGTTTAAGTCACAGAAGTAGGCAATCTGAAACTTTCTTCTTACTGTTGCTAAACATTTTAGTATCAGAATGAGGATTGTACGGTATTGAAGTTTGAGGCCCTTCGTGCGGAGTTTTCCTCTAAATTAAAAGTGCGGCCATTTGACTTGGTTATCTGTAATATGTCTAGCAGCAGCAAAGATTCCCGTTTCCCGTCCTTTATATTCTATTTCGAAAAACATGAAGTACATATTTATTTTTATCAACATGAAATAAAAATCTCGTGAGCATCGAATACTTGATCGTAATAATTTGTTGCTGTTTGATGCAATACATTTCAATATTTGAACGAAAATTCAAAAAGTGGTTCGTACAATTATCTCCCCTATTTTCTTAAGATTTATACATACACTTTTTTATGACTCTCCCAGTTGTTCGTATCCATTTCCTAGGATAGTCGAAGACGCTACTAATCACCTGTAAAATTAATACCGCATACACTAATTGGGCAATTTGCACGTGCCCGTGTGCTCGTCCCTTATCGGTAAATCTCTTAAGGTTCACCATTCGGGACATTTTTATTCCACGTGTCTCCATCTACTGGTGGGGAACTCACAATTTTCCCCCTGATTCTTAAAGAACATTGGAAATAAAGTTTTGAGAGCGCCAATTTTTGTGATTTAAGACACCTACAAAGTGATTATTGATGCAGTCGAAAAATATAGTGAATTACTACATTGACATACATTCATCATCACAGTCATAACATGAATCGTTACGATTTGATTCATCCCACTGACGATCAATAAATTCTAATTTTGTAATGAAACAAATGTTTCATTAGGGTAGACATCAATTATCTAATGATGCATTAATATGCCATGCTTCACCGTTCTGTAAACTTACATTCAAAAGTGAACTCGTCTCTAAGACAACTTCGAGGCAATGGAAATTCACAATGCTACGATAAATGCTAGGATAAGGATGTTGTATAGCTCCAACTACGTTTATTATTCAAATAAAGCCATAAAAATCTAGAAAAAATCTGAGTATCAAAATTGACGAATCCATGCCTTAATATTGTAAGTAATCTGACGACCTGATCTATGTTAAAGAGGAAGCTTTGCGCTGAGAAAACTTTATAAACAGTACTTCAGTTGTGGGCTTGAAAGACATTTTAATAAAACAATACGTGGCTGTAAGAGAAAATCGAGACTTTCCGTAGAGATAATGGACCACAAGTGAAATGCTGGCAGAAAATTGCTTATCATTAGTACGCAAATACTAGAAAATTGTGGTAGTACACAAGGTAATCGAAGTAGAACATAAAAGGGCGATGCTGCTTTACAAAAACTGTATTCCTTAATTTGAAACAAATCCTTGAGGAAAGAGGTTACAGGTTGCCACAGAGAGTATTAATATGTATGGATTTCAAGTATGGAAAATATGAAAAATTAATGAAAATGAACTTACAGCAAAGAAAATTGACACTTAACATCGAGCTGAGAATGTTCCATTTAGATAATTATGAAATAAGAAATTCAGAAGTGTCCCAGCATTATTCTTACAATTGAAATCAAAAATCTTAAATGAAAATGTGAAAGAAACAGAACGGAGGAAGAATGATGGCAATTCCGCCACAGCAATTATTATTGTTATTTTACTAATGTTACTATTATTATTGTTATTATTACTAATGTTACTATTATTATTGTTATTATTACTAATGTTACTATTATTATTGTTATTATTACTAATGTTACTATTATTATTATTATTATTACTAATGTTGTTATTATCGCTGTAAATGTTCATTAATATTATAATCCAAAAAGAAATATTCTAACAAGAACAAATGGAGCATGTAAAATGCGAACTTATTCCCGCACTTACAAATGAGATCGTACAAAAATATGTTTAAAGATTTGAATGAGATAATTTCATAAATCAATCCATTGAATGCCAATTCACGCTTTCATTAGCTTTGCCACAGAAATGCTACTCAAAATTTTCTAATGTTAATTACTAATAAACTTCAAATAAATTGCTAAGAAATATTGATATTCATTAAAGCGATCGATAATTTCTCGTAAGGAAGTATTCGTTTGTTGAAAGAAATTGTTCCATAAAGTTATAAATAGTTGGAACTCAACAAACATACTAGTATAAATAGTAAAATTTACAGACTAACTCTAACGAAAGCATTTATTTAAAACACATAATAAAGGAGGTCTGCGCGAAACTGCGTATTAGGGAAATTATGTTTTTGATTCCCCATGATTTTCTTTATAAGTCTCAAATATGTTATTACTCTCTCTTTGAATTAGAATTCACAATGATCATACAATGAGCAAAATGTTCACACTGCGCGGCGTGAACATTTTGCTCATTGATTAGGTTAGGTGGTTGAGTAGTGAGCCACTACTGACGTATAATTGCTCTTAAGTGTTTTCAAATGTATTTTTAAGTTTCAGTATGAGTAATGAATCAACTTTAAGAAACAGTTTATGTGACGATACACGTATTATTAGAAAAAGGAGTTGTAAGAAATTGTCTTTAAATGAACGATCTGAAAAACATTCTAGCGAGAATTATACTACTAATTTAGGTGGAGAAAAAACAAGCAAACCATAGTCTTTAAAATTGCTGTAAAGATGAATGTTTAAAAAAATATCTGTTGAAATCCAAGAGATGCTACACAATTGGTTCTTTGGTAAATGTTCTAAAGTGCATCAAGATGCTCTTTCTGGACTGATGTTTTTTCTGGTGCAACGGTGCATCCACTCATCGCGTAGATATTGTGACCTCCCGTTTTTATAAAATATAAAAAGTGTCATATGAAACGCTGCTGCCGCGCCACAACATTCAAACTACGCGCGCGTCAGGGCAAACTCAAGATGCTGAAAATTACTATAGAGATCGCTCCGATCACAGTACTGTCCGGTCGCAATACGGCAATACGAAGAGGTCCTTTTGCAAAGTGGATGTCCACTGATAATGTTGCCAGGCTCGGTGAAGTATTGAAAATCCGTTACAGCACGTTCCGCCTAAGAATCCCAATGGGGAAGGGTCAATCCATTTTAAGTGGTCCAGCACTGGTCGCCCGACCATCTCGAAAAAAATTCATATTTTGCACATAAATTTCCTTATATTTTGGCTGTTTAAAATTATCTCTGATTTAGTTTTATTGTATCCGGTTTACAAATGGCGGCCATTTTTGTTTTACACCATGCACCAGTTTTCGTGTTTGTAGAGGTTTACTCTTTTCAAAATTATTCAGCACTGGGTTGTTATAGTATTCTAGAATAAAAGGCATTGGATTCAGTATACTCTGGCCTTCAAATCGAATTATTACATACCTACCTTCTATGTTTTCATTTGAGAAATATTTGCAATTAAATCTATGGAACGGAAATGAACCAGGTTCGATTTTCAGAGAATAATTTCTCAAAGAAGGAATAGTATCTCAGCCATAATTTTCTCTGTGTTTTTACACATAACAGTATACTTTTTGTAAAATATCATTGGTAAGTAACGTACCCGTTGAAAATTACACCCTCCTAAAAATTGGAATTTTCGATTTTTTCCAAATTTTCAACTGTAATATCTCTATTGGGGGACCAGATAAAAATCTGAAAATTGCACAAACAGTAGATCGATAGTCGATTTGAAGGTCAGAGTATACTGAATCCAATGCCTTTTATTCTAGAATGCTAGAACAACCCAGAACTGAATAATTTTGAAAAGAGTAAACCTCTACAAACGCGAAAACTGGCGCACGGTGTAAAACAAAAATGGCCGCCATTTGTAAACCAGATACAATAAAACTAAATCAAAGATGATTTTAAGCAGCCAAAATGTAAGGAAATTTATGTATAAAATATAAATTTTTTTCGAGATGGTCGAGTGACCAATTTATTAAATTCTGGACCATTTAAAATGGATTGATCCGGAAGCTACAACTCCATAAAGGTCGTCATGACGATTACGTGTAATGATTAACTGAAATAATTTAAGCTACACAAACGTAGTAATTACGTTTAGAATTTGTGGAAGCAAGTGGGAGGTGCAGGTGGTCTCGTGGTTAGTTGAGAAAACTAACGTGTTTATTCTCTTGATCATGTCCAGTTATTTTTTCTATGTCTTTGCATAGACGTCCCTATTCTAACATATTCAGAATATTGGATTAGAATTTCTTACGAGATCATGGAGTTCGAGAGCAGAGGAACGGGAGACTGGAGGAAGTACGTCAGCAAGGTACACGCCAGTTGCTTCTCCAGATAAAGATCAAGTAAGGCCATTGCCAATTCGAACTACATTTTGCAGTGAGGAATTCCGTGAGGGAGGTTGTCAAGAAAGTGAGAGAAGGCAAACTGTTGCCAGTCATTAAACATGATTTTTTTGTTTCATTTAAAGTGTATTTAAGAACAGTGTCTTGAACAAAGTTGTATTAAATCAATCATTCTTTGTAAGGAAGCTAAAATAACTGAGCATCTTGTAAATTTTAAATCATTTGGAGAAGTTAAGGTTAGATTTGGAGTAACAGAGAGGTTATGTGGACTGAATACTGTCTGAGAGAATTTTCTGATGTGTTTTTAGATTGGATAACTATTCTATCTTTTTCAGAATAGCGATGTATATAATATTTCTGGTATAATTATTAAGTGTCAATTATAGGAAAAACTGTTTCAAATGCTGTCTAGAAAATTGATTATGCTCACTAATATAATTAATAATTGAAACAAATTGTGAATTTCAGTTGAGTTAAAGAAGTGAAAAAACTACATTTCTGTTGACTGTTTCTCAGTCATTAAGTTTAGTTAAATTGGAGGAGCTCCAAGAGCATTTTGTGTGTGTTTATTTTTTATTTATTTATTTGTGACAAAGGAATTATTTTGTGTATACTATCCTGTAGATTGTATTTTACTATTGAGTTTACAGAGAATTTTACTAAGGTATTCCTTGGAGTGTTATTTGTTGTAAGCCAGAGTGATGAGAGAACTCATTTCTCTATTTATAAATATGATATGGCCTGTACTTGGTTAAATTCAACCAAAAGGAGGTTATAATAATGGGATTAAAAGAAATAATATATGAAGATACAGAGCTACACATATTAATCTTATGTAGTTTTGCTACACCATGGTTATTAACCACCTCAGATCAAATTCTTTTTATTAATATTTTGTAAAATACAATAAAACACTCTGAAATGGCGTATAGAAAACAAGTCTGGACATCACCTCCCTAAAAAGGGCGTGCAATCATAATATTAATTTCGCGTATTTCTTTATTATTATTATTATTATTATTATTATTATTATTATTATTATTATTATTATTATTTATTATTCATTAATCTTTATTATTTCGGGAAAATGTGCAATATATATGGCAATATTTCAAATCCTTATCTTTATTTCTACAAATTTTAGTGTGGGCTTGAATAATAATATTGCATTCTGTAAAAGTAGTTGGCATGGAAACGTTTGAACACTCAAAACATGAAAATATTCCCAACTAGTGGTGCCAAAACAGCACAGACTTTCTCATCCTTAGTAATGTTTACATAATACTATTTATACCATACCGCATTATTTCTGTCCGAATTAACATTAGTAATTTTTTGTAAAACTCAAATTTTCGAAAAGTTGTACATGACCTTATTTTAAAATCTCTCTAAAATCTATCAATCTATCTAAAGAACGGATTTCATGAAGGAAAAATTCTTAATCTTTAAAATTTTAGTTGTAGGAAGACGAACAAATTTTCCAATTTTGCAATTTCCGAAAAATAAGGGTATTCAAGGAGCCATGACATCAGCCAAATCTATTGCGGAATATCAATTTTAGAGAAAATTAACTAAACGTTTTAGCCGCTTGCGTTGTTCACAGACGGACAGACAGACGTTTTGCCGTCATTCGATTCTTCGGTATCAAGGACCTACAAAACATGGATTTTGGCTACACTACGTGTAAGAGTTTCCCCCCCTAAATTTAGCAACTATTCGCCGTTTTTCGCGCCCCAAATTCGCCGTTTTTGCACGCAGCATTACGCAAATTTCACTCTACTCCGTAAACGGTAGCGAGAAAGAAGAAAATCTCGAAACATGAAAGTCCCAAATACACCTTTTTTTTGTTGTTGTTGTTTTTTTCAAAAATCTTCTCAATTTCTAGTACGTATTTCTTTGTTTACTTGAATTCTAGAAATGTAACTAATTCACATTGTTCAGGATTCATATTTGACATTAGTTTGCAACATCATGTTAAAACCTCCCATTGATAAGAAAACTGAAATACTTTCGGAATGTTCATCAATATCTTCCTTCCAAGCATTTGTTACAAAACCAATTTAAATAAATCATTATTGAAGAGCTGTAGAGCAGCCATTGTAACTAATTTTAAGCCTTTGTCAAACTTTCAAATACGACCGCATTTTATACATTTACGAAGTTGTGAAGAGCTTACAGTAGATACAACAGAGAATAGAACTTGATTGAAAGCAGGACTATTCTTCTGTTCTCAACATCCCAGGGCTTATGTTTTTAATTCAATGGGTATAAAAGAGTTAATTATTGTGCGTATCCCTCGAAAGTATGATCAGAGCTGCCCTGACCAAAGAACACTAAGTTCTCATTACATAATACTCTTGGTAAAGATGATTAAATTGCTATTCTTTATAAATGACATGGTCGTTTGATTTAGATCAGTTGCAACTGAATCACAAAGTACCTTCGTACCGTTAATGAAAATCGTGATACATCTTGCCGTCGTCGTCGATGATGATAATGACTTTGACGATAACGATGAAATGAACAGCTTCGGGGCGATAATTTGGAGGCTGCATTGACGAAAATTTAAGGAACCGGTGTTGTAATGGCTTCCGGTGATTGGCATACCGAAAAGCTGCCCTTGACCTTATGAATACCAAAACATTGAGGGTTTGGAGCAACGTCGTGTAAAGCCAAATATCCAAAATGTCCTACTACGTACAGCGAATCGTGATTTCGCACAAAGCACAAAAAGTAGCGGAGTTTGTTTCTAAATTTAATTTCAAAATAAACTTTTCAAAAAAGTACTAAAAATTCCTTTAAAAGTGCAGTAGGTCCAATGCTGACAAATTGCTTTTCTCTTCTGAAGCTTCTCTGAAGAAATAATGATGTGGCCAAACAGGCGAAGGACCGTCTGAATCGCAAAACTACATCCCCAACGTATAATTATAAACAATGACGAAACATATCATCCCACAAAGCACGACTTGTCGCGGTCGGCAGATGTGGCAGCCCCTCTTCTATTACTTGCCCACCACAAGATAGCGAGACCAGGAGATGGTCGAGTGCGTTCTGCATTTTGTATGAGAAAGCGTGAATATGAGATCGCGATTGATCGACTGAGCGAGATCGATTCAGTTGATTAACTAGCCGATAAACGGACGGATGGACATAATTTGCCGTGATGAATTGCTTCCGAACTTATCATGCTATCCACGAAGTGAGGGAAACATGAAACATAAATTACTTTTCATCAAGCATAATGAATATCTATGATGCAGGCTTTAAGACGAACCAGGGCGAGAGCGGGCTGCTAGTCATCCAAGGGAGGGCCGGCGCTAGCTAATAGTGTGCCACTCTCTACTCTAGGGACTACATCAATTGCTGCGATTATTATCGTTGTTAATTGCCAATTTTACGCTCGCTTATTAACAGAGCTCGGGGTAGAGCCGAGGTGCAGATAAACTCGGGCGGTATATTGGGCCCCGCTGCCGTTGCTGCCGCCGCCGCTCCACGGCGCAGCGGTGTTGATGTTCGCGGCGTTAACCGAAGCCTTTCCTCTCGATCCAGATGAAGTGCTGATTGCATCTCTCTTTCGGCCGGAGCAGAATGCGGCGCACGGGTTGTCTCGGCGAGCGCCGCTTCAATTTGAGATAATCACTAAGCACGACGTTCGCCAAACAAATCTCTCTCCGTCGCTCCTTCCAGCCTCCGCCTGGCGCCGCGCCGCGCCGCACCGCGCCGGGCGTCTTTGTTTATGAACAGCGACATTTCACTGGCACGCGTGTGGGAGCGCGCGGGGAGGCAGCGCGACAGGAGCCTCGCCTCGCCTCGTCGCGGCGCCGCAACCGGAGGCAGTACGGGGGAGAGGTGGCTCAGGGCAACAATTATCACTGTAGTGCCTCTGACCGGGAGGGCCTAGGTTCGAGTCCCGGCGATGGCAGGATTTTCGACACGAGCAAGATAGATGGGTTGTTGTCTGCAAAAGAACTCTAGCGGTCGGTGGCTCTGATCGATAGTTTTTCGTGGTTTCTCCGATCAACACCAGGCGAATGCCAGAGCTGTACTTTAACAAAAACCACGGACCGCGCGAGATCTTCCTTTCCCATTCCTTGTCCTATCCTACCCAATACTTACATACACTTACACTTACACACACTACACTACACACTTGCCGGGAGACCAGTCGGGAGCTTAGAGCTTGTCCCGGCTGGGGCAGTGCCCCGCTGATGGGAGATACCTGCTTGGGAAAATCCCTCTAGCCGACGGTAGGTCGGCATCTTATCTCGCCATCCAATGGGGACGATCACAGACACTTCCCGAGCAAAAACATGTACTACACTTACGGGACAAATGACTTTAGCTGATTGCGCGCCCGGAATCTCAATCAATCAATTTCGCCGTCGGCATCCGACGCGGCTTCGGCATCGGCGTTGGAGGCAGCGACGGCGATCAAGCGGAGTCAACGATGGAGCAGTGCTGAAACGGAGTCGGAATCAAGGGCAGCGTTGCGCTGGATGTCGGAATCGCTGTTGACGTCCGCGTCCATGTTGGCATCAGAATCTTCAGAGTCAGAGTCGAAGAGCGCATCGGAAGCGGGTGAGAGCCAGATACGGGGCCAACGACGGGGTTAGCAGATGTCCGCGTGGTCCCCTGGCCTGATTCTTCATTATTTCATTGCGTGTAATATATTGCACACGGCGGAATGCACATGCAAATTAATTTTGCATTGAGGCTCCGGTGTTTCTACAGCTTCCTTTATTGGAGAGCTGATCCGGCAACACGACACACGACGAAGCGATAAATTCGTTAATATTTTTCGCTCTTTGCAATATTGTAATTCAGTAAGTGGCTTTGGCCCTGCAATTTACATTTAAGTTATTTTTAAATTGGAATACTTTTTAAATGTCTGTTAAACATGTTAGTTATATTCTCATCTGTTAGTTACGTTTAACAACACTACGAAGCGCTTGAACAGCTATAAACAGCTTAGAGACATTTTATAAAGAATTCATTTTAGAAACGATTCCCAAATGGTGTCACTTAATGCAGCATTGAAAACCAAATGAGATAAACACGTAAGTAAAGGACGTACGATCGAAGTTAATAGATGTATAATAATATTATGAATTGTAATGACTAAAATGTCCAGTACTGTGGTAACTTCACCTTCCCATTACTCTCTTAATTACGAGAGAAACAGCAGATGCATTCTGGTAATGTCCATTCTGAGGGACTATAAACGCAATTCCCATATATTAATCAAAACTACAATTATTTAAGACAAATGCGTAAATTAACTCTGCAGTATTGTATACCAGAGAACGTGATAACCAGTATTCGGGAATGTTAGAATGGACACCAGTCCTTTAGTCATTATGAGAAATGCTCATATTGTCGATGCGATGGTCAGTAATCATGTAACAACTGAATTTGCATGCTGATGCATGTTCCTAATAGCAATGGTATGGGGTGGGCAAGGCGGTCACTAAACCCGAAGCCAGGCAGATGGAGCTGCCAATTGAATCACCTATTCGGAAGCACCATGAGGAACAAAAGATACATTTAATGTTTTACCTTTCGACGGAAACATTTAGTTTATTCAGTCAAAGAGAGCATATACAGTTTATCAAACGACATCAGATCGTTCCATTACTAGTTTAACTTTTACATCACTTCGTTCTACTAATAAGTTGCTTTATGTTCCTGGAGTGCTGTGTTAGAAAAGATCCTTAATAATGTTGCCAATATTTTGACTACTGTAATTAGACTAATCAAGCGTTGAAGACATGGTCTTTATCTCAGGTGCATGTACATCAGATATTTCGAGATTCTACTGTACGGGACTCGATCAGTAACATGCGCCGAGGTTAGACACAGCTTAAATTGTATGGACCTTAAGTTTATGCTATGTATTTACAATAATATTTGAAAGAGTTACAATAACGATACAGATGTCCGTATCACTGAGAACTCAATATGCTTTGAATAGTTTACTGCAAATTCCTCCATTAATTTTTCTCCCCAATTTATAAACAAATACACATAGCCATTGTGTGTTCTTTTAAATTATATTCTTGACGAAGAAAAATATGTCATAATTTATTTGTCACAAAGATGTCTCAATATCGTTCTAACAGAAACGACGGCACGAAATAGACTTCCCGAGACAGCTGTAGATTTCCCCCATACATAAATTTTGAATTATTTTTGCATTACACAGCGAAAATAATTTCAAAATCATTTCAACAAAGGTTAAATAATGTGAGAAAAATGTTTGGCCTTATAGGTGATTTAGGGTCCCTATTGCAGAAAATGGGAAAAGAGTGTAAAAAGGAGCTGCGGGAAGGTGCTTCGAGGGGAGAAGAGCCATGAAGAACAGGCTCCTAGAGGACCCCTCGCCTCTTCAGCTCGTCGGCCATCGAGGGTTCCTGCAGGGAAACGATGCGGCATAAAACGCCACGAGCGCCCCGCCAACGCCCGCCAACGCCCGCGCCGGCGCCAGCGCGGATCGCATCAATTCATACCCCCGGGAAGGCCACTACCGCACGGCCACCCAAGAACCGCCACTCACTCACACTCAAAACAATTCCCCTTGGCTTTTCTGATTGATTGATTGATTGATTAGGGATTCCGGGAACGTCAACTGCTAAAATCAGTGCACACTTACGTGTATTGCACGTTTTCATCGCGGGAGGTGGCCGTGATCTTCCCCCGCTGGCTGGCGAGATCAAGCACCCACCGTCGGCTTGCGGGGATTTTCCTCAACCAGTTATCTCCCACCGGCGGCGCACCGCCCCAGCGGGGACAAGCTCTAAGCTCCAGACTGGTCTCCTGACAAGTGTATTAGTATAATGTTTGTAAGTGTGAGTGTGTGTAAGGGGTGAGGATAGGACAACGAAGGGGAAGGAAAGATCGCGCGCGGTCCGTGGCCCGTTTGTTAGGGTACAACTCCAGCATTCGCCTGGTGTTGATCGGAGACACCATAGAAAACTACTGATCAGTGCAGCTGGTCGCTAGAATTCTCCTCCGGACAGCGACTGAATTCCATCTAACTAGTCTAACTAGCGTCGAAAATCTTGGCACCATCGGGACTCGAATCTAGGACCTCCGGGTGAGAGGCACTGCAGTGATATCAGTTGATGCCCTGAGCCACATCTCCCGGTCTCTCATTGGGTCGTAGGTACTGCGTTAGACAGCCGTGAGCTCCGGGGTCTGCGAGATTGAATCTCGTGGGGTAGAAGGATGTTTGCTTCAGTGTTGGGGCATTGTGGGGCGTATCTAAACCACCAAATACCTTAATTTTTGCTACTCCTCTTCCGAATATTGTTGTGTCCTGTCCGGATGTTGTGCTGTGACTGCCTGCGACAGAGGAAGAGGAGGATATGCTTCATAATACACTTATGGGTTGCTACGTGAGGGCCCCCTGCCCGACAACAAGCGTCCGTACCAGGGGCTTCAACGGCGTACGTGTCAGCGCTAGAGACAGTTCACGGCCTTACGACTTACGAGTCAACGGAGTGACGAAGTGGACGGTAGATCCCAAGCTTCCCTAGGTTGTGAGAAGGGCAGTGGAGTTAACTGAACGCAGGAACGGTCACTTGTGACCAAATAAGGTTACGTGACGTAAAACCCAATAATGATGATCATGAATAATCCATCTCCCCTTTAGAACTTACCTAATGTCTTTTTCCTTGATGCATTTTCTACCAACTACGTAATCGAGCATCGGTTATTCTGCTTCTCGAACATTTTTCCCTGGGTGGGAATTATGACAGTACCTTTCAGTATTGCAGAAACGGAGTAAGGCAGTTGTGTTCGCCCCTTACAACTTGCCCGTGGTACAAGTGTATGATCACATAAATTGCAAATACACTCTTTTGCAAAATTTACACCTCATAACTCTAATATCTCTGGTACAGGAAGAACGACAAACTACCACGTAAACCTTTAATCAACGCGCCCCGTTTGTCAGTGTTTTGCGAGCTCTCTCATATAATATTATCTGTTTATAGTGTAATCTATTCTAAAGATTGATGCCGGATAATTAGCAGTGGCATCGGATATTTGTTAATTTCCGCCATTAACACGAAAATGGAGTAAGAGCACAAGATTTTACTGATATGAATCTGTGGGTGTAGGGATTCCAGAGCTTAAGAAAACGTGCGCAGATTATACTTCTCCCTGTACATCACATACTTTTTACTGTTTCTAACGCAAATAATTCAAAATAAATCATATTAAATCAAATCACACTCCATAGTGCCAAAAGGTGTAAAAGATCACATTAACTGATTCTAGAAAATATTTCTTATATTAATTATTTTCATGAACGAATGTCGTTTCTTTAAAAAAACATTATTTAAGACTTTTCCTTAATAAAATCTATTCTTCAAAATTAAACTTTTAAATGGTATCATGCAGACGCTTTTCAAAAATACGTTTGTTGCGTAATTTTGAGTTAAATAGAGACAATTTTAAAAGAATAAGCACTCAAGATTTTTTCAAAAGCGGTTCCAAAGTTCTTTTGTGTAAATATTGGGATAGATTAGAGCTACGTGCACGTAAAATTATGGTATTGATCCTATAACGAACTCGTCAGGTTCACAAAAGAAGAGAGACGGGCATTGCAGAGAAACATCGGCCTTCCATCTAAGATAGGGTGAGTGCGGGGGCGGGCGAGGAGGCGCGGGGACGTGGCGGCCAGGCGGGGCCAGGCGGCGAAACGCGTTCTCGGCGTCGCCCTCCGCGCCCAATCGACACTACGATCGGCGCCGACACGTCGCGACGGCGGTGGTGACGCTGCCCGGCAAGTCGGCCGGTCGAACGGTCGGCTGGGCAGGTCCTCGGCCGGGACAAGGAGCTAAGAAGCTGGCGAGAACGTCACTGTTCGGCAAGGAAGTTTAGACGTTTGTTAATCTGATCGGTCGCCAGTTGCCGCCAATTAGTTCCAAAAAAATTTTAACAGCGAGCGGTGCCCGAGCCTTCCGGATCTAGGCCAATCCGTAGTGCTAAGTAAACGACTGTTCACGTTCCTTCCTCGTCCAGAGCAAGTTGCCCAAAGAGCACTCCAATTGCTAAATTAGCTCGTCTTAGAGAACGTAAGTATTGTATATCAGCATTTTAAAAAGTTTAATGTCACAATTTGAAAGCAAAGGACTCATTTAGGTTCTGAAAATATTTCCTCCGAAAAGCTTTGAACACGTTTTCAAGAGAAAAATGGACATAAAAGAAAAACGTTCACGCAGCTCTAATTTTTGAAACTCTTTTCTGTGTATTCAGAGACGTACTTGGCGTTCAGATGTACATTTTCGTGTACAGAGTTTTGCTACCGTTTTGTTCTTAAATTTGACAGGATCCATCAAACCTATTTAGATATGGAAAAAGAAATACTATTAGAAATCAGCCCCTTATAATGGAGATTTCCTGTAACGTGGCTGCAGATCATAACTAATTATGAGCGGATACTATCAACTGACCTTTTCATTTACAAAAGAGTATATCAGAAACATTTATCAGATTTGTTCTCCTCACACTTGTGGAATGCGATAATTTAGGTCAATTTTTTCGATTATATAATAGATTATTGATTTGGAGGGTAGCGGTTCTGAATTAGAACAGATGCGGAGTGGAGCCGTAGAGTGCAATGGACTGTAGTTATGTTTTAACACTTTCATTTGGCACTTGACACTTTCATATTATTTGAAGATCTAGTTTTAAAAAATAGACGGCATTGGAAAAAATCTCTATCTCTAAGAGTTCAATGAAAACGAAACCTGCACCATTTTTATAAGCGTACTATCTCCGTCCGAGAAAAAATAAAAAATATTTGGAGTCATTTTGAGAACCTTTTTTAAAATTGGTTAACTTTAAAATTATTCAAAAACTACGCATATTTTCAAAACAATGTATCTGCCTTTATTTGAGATGATTTTAAACAGATTTCATTAAGAAAAATCTTTCAATATGGTAATTTTTTAGTTTTAAAATTTTGCAATTTTCGAAAATACAGAGTTCAACGAAAATTGGACATGCACCATTTTTAAAAGCGCACTTTGTTTTTGTTTTTAGAAAAAATAGAGACAACCTTTTTGCCGTAAACACATTTTTCGGTATCAATGACCCCCAAAACGTGAATTCTGGCTACACAAAGTGTCGCAGGAAGTAATTTACTTCATATAGGAACAAGATTTATCCAGTTTTTAATACAATACGGGACACACTCAGACGATTTCTTCTGTCGGAAAATAGCAAACTTTCCGCTGCAGCATTTCAACACTTTCTCATTACTACGTAAAAAAGTGGTAGACGAGAAAGTGAACAAGAGAAGATATAGAATAGAATTGGGGAGAGAATGGAATTTAGTTTACTTGAGGATCAAACCAAAACGAAACCTCGACTGAAAGATGAAACAAAACGATGATGACGCTATACAGGAAAAGGGCTGAGAGCTTAAATTTTCAACAATGGTAGTGCAACGAGATAGTGCAGCGAGCTCAGCCAGAAAGTCAAATCCGGCGCGAAGTCGTCGGCAGATTCGAGTCCCTGGCAGAGTCGGCGCGTTGGCTGCGGCGGGCGACGCCGGTGGTGGCGGGGCGCGGGGCGAGCGGGGAGAGCGGGGCTTCAGAAGGCGAGTGGCCGGGCCGCGCCGCAATAACAGGCTGCCCGGGGAGACTGGATTCAATCATTCAAGGATCTTGATACGTGCATCGGCTGGCTATGGAATTTCCTTTCTGTAGCTCGTGAAGGAGACGCTTCATTATCCCTGGTGCGGCGTGTTAGCAGGCGCGGCGCTGGTGCGGCGCGGGGCGCGGGGCGCGAGGTGGGCGGGGGGCGGCGGCGGTGGCGGCGGCGGTGGCGGCGGCGGGCGGCGGAGAGGCCAGGCGTCAGTCCTAATGTATAAACTGGTCATATCGCCGTGTAGCCTGCTCAAAGTGTTAGGGTGGACACGCTGATCAAAAGCGCGCGGGTGCAATGCACTTTCCAACGAGTTTTTCTCCGCGCGGAGTTCTTGCCCTTCCACGTACCGTCTTCTCTCCCACTCGCACTCTTCGTGTAATAAGCTGCAAGAGAAGTGCAAATTGGGCAACTAAATGGGCAGCGGCGCTCGGCTGTTCTCACCTCGTGAGCCGTGAGCTTCTCGGCCGCTGCGCGGCGCGGCGCGGCGTGGAGGCGCGGGCGCGAGCGCAGGCGGGCGCGGGCCGGGCGCCGGGGAGGGGCGCGAGGCGAGAGGTGCGCGGGCGAGAGCAAGCGCGAGGAGCGGCGAGAGGAAGAGAGCGGCGGCGGGCAGCGCGTTGGTCGTCTCGCTGGAGGAGGAGCGGATGCCGAGAAACGAAGAGAAACGAGGTGGACGCGAGAGAGCGTGGGAGATGCGGCTCGAGGAACGGGTCTAGAGGCCGTGAGAGGTAAGAGCCGGATATCAATCAACACGGCTCATAGCTCATGCACAAACATATAGGCTGTAGTTAGCCTCGAACAAAATAACAGACCTCGACGTACAAATCACCGCCGATATTTAGGAAGCTTCAGCAGGCGGGTTGGCGGCGCGGGCGGCGCGGAGCGGCGCGGGGCGGCGCGGGGCGGCGCGGGGCGGCGCGGGGCGGGGCGAGGCGGCGCGGAGTGGCGCGGCGTGGTGGGGCGCAGGGGTGCCCGCGGCGCTCGGGCCGCCGCCCGCGCCGCGACGCCCGTTCACACCCGGCGCGGCGCTGGCGGGTGGCCCCCGCGCTGGCCCCCCGGCGCACGCGCCGCCGCCCCACGCCACTCGGCCCCTCCCCCGCGCCCCACCCGCATCGCTGCCCATCGCGGCAAATTTCGCACGATAGGAGAGCCCGAGCGCCGCCTCGGCGGGGCCAGCCGGCGGGCCCCGAACATGCAATAGTAGGCCCAGCGCTCCAGCAGATGGGCACGTTACAAGGAACGCAGGCAGGCACGCAGTCAAGCAAGGCAATGGTGTTGTGCTGCTGCTTGTCTGCCATAGGGCAATTTTATGGCCGTACAAGCAATTGGGATGTCTTACACTCTGTGATTTACAACAGCGCACGGACTGACTTTTATTTCATTTGTAGCGGCGTGTGATCGTGCCAGCCTCTTAGTCGCGCCGTCGGCGGCGAGGCGCGGGCGGGTCCGCCGTTTCCTTTCTGCGGCGCCTTCGTGGGGCTGGGGGGGCGGGGCGGGGAAGGCGGGGCGGCGTGGCGGGGAGGGCGGGCGGGCGAGCGCGCGGTGGGCGTGGGTCGGTGGCTGGGGCGGGAAGTTGGAAGCGCGAGGGGGCGCGCCCCCAGCGGCCAGCGCGGAAACCGCCCGCCGCCCAAACCTCCCTCATTTCCGTAACGAGCGGTGGGGGCGGGAGTAGGGGTGGCGGCGCCGCGCAAATGAGCGAGCGAAACTGACGAAAGCTAGGAATCAAAGAGAGCCGTGGGCGATTGGGACGTGATTATCAAATACGGATCCGCCCCCAGCCGCGCGCCGCGGGTGGCATCCCCGCCTGCTGCCTGCGCCATCGCAATCTCCTTCCTGAGGCCCGCCATCACTACCATCTCCTGCCCCGGGGTAACGCCCTGCACAATGCTCCCCCGCCCCCCGGCCCGGCGCATTGCGACTAACAGTGAAACCTCCCGGGACTGCGCACCCATAATGAGCGCTGTCTTTTGCTCCCGGAGCATTGTGCGTATACATCGAATAGGACAACGGCTCCAAAATTCAATAAAAATAATTTTTGCTTACAAATGCAGGTATTCAGGCTGTTCACCGGCATTCAAAATTGCGTTGAAATATCATCAAGCATTCAGATATTCACTGGCACGCGAATTACGTGTGTTGCACTATCGCGAAACATTATATCTGTACAAATTCCGCGTTAATATAATCGTGAATGGACATACGGTTAAGTGAACAAATTTGGCTCGTGTAGCTAGCGGAAATAAAATTATACACTGTTTCCAAAGGTAATTAAAAATTTAACGCGGCGATCACGATGGGAAAATCACGGGCATTCGTTCATGCTGAAAATCAACATCCCTTTAAAGACAGTCACTGTGCCTAATTTTCATATTCATTTATGGATATATTCATTCCATTTCTTTAACATGAAGCTACATACTAACTGAATGAAACACCATAAAAGCATCTGATGTAAAAAATAATTTATTAAACAAGACTATAAATATGTTTATCATCGTGTATTATATTTGATTTTTTGTATTCTAATTATTAATAAAATACAAAATAAAAAAATATGTTAGGTTACGTCAGGACGAATAGTTTGCTGCGTAGCCGCCAGATTGCCTGCGCCAACGCCCGGATCGCCCAGGAAAGTAGATGAAAAATGTATCACCCGTACGGGATAAGGAGATATGGAACCAGCATATTATTGGCCACTAAGAAGCGTATTTAACCTTACGAATAAAACAAAAATAAGTAATAACTTTATAGAAGCAAAAATGTCCTTACCTTAAATTATGCACCATGTTAATTCGTGAATTCAACGAATGCACTTTTAGCGCAGGTATTTATGTGCTACTGCACTATTTCATTAGAAAAGTACTCACAACAATAGTTGAGAAATTACTAGCAATGATAATACATTATTTCCGTATAATACCATGTTTTTCATTCTTACCGTATACGTTCCTCGTCATAACAGCTTTTGTAATAAAGAATGCAGCATTTTGAGATAAGGGAATCCAGTCAGTTTCATCATAGAAAACGAATATTTTCATTTCATAGATATTTGAATTAGGCAAATATGATCACAAAAAAATAATCAAATTCCAAAGAAAATGTAGTGACCACAGTAGGTTTTTACGCTTCGTCTTATGTAACAGATTCGAACATTCAAGTTACACTGTGCAATAAAAGAGTTTTGTTTACAAAACTGTCGTATACAAAAAGATGTCTACATATGTATCCGAAAGTTCTGTAACGAATTTTGTGGCCTGTTCAGCGAAAGACCGTGAATCATTTCGGATCGGAAACTAACAAACCTTTCTCAGAAAGAAAAATACAGTTACAAAGGAGAACATTTTTCCTGCACAAACAGAATATTGAATTTGTTGATAATAGGTCATTCTCCTTTTGATTTATGTGATTACATCGAACCGCCCCTCTAATCAATAACCAGACTAGACATGTCCTCTGTTGGAAACCAATGTTTCAATTGTTTACTCATCATAGTTAATAAAACAAGATACAGCAGAAGTGAACCATAATTTTACAATTGTCTAGTATACAATTCTGTTCTTTGAACTTTTGAAGTCTACTGTTGAAGATGTAGAAAGGACATGTTATAATATACTCGTACTATCTCTGTACATACACACATACACACACACACATACACATACACATACACACACATACACATATACATATACACACATACACATACACACATACACATACACACATACACATACACACATATAAGGGAGCCGTACCTTGGATCACAATTTACATTTATATTTTTTAAAGCTATTTTCGAAAATTTCACAAGGGAAAGAGCAACAGTTCTAGAAAAAATATGTATTTATATTTTACTGATATGTGAACAATGGTCTAAGACCATAATGTACCTCTGATCACACCCTAGTGTACCTTGGATCATAACTTCTTGTACCTGTAAGGCAGTTTATATATATATATATATATATATATATATATATATATATATATATATATATATATATATATATATATACACTACTGTTTGTGGAAATTGCAACACCGCGAAGGAGCGGCATTGAACGCATCGCATTTCGTGGATAAGTTTGTGACATTGAGATCGCCAGGTGATTACATTTACAACACCGCCAGTCACGTGGTTGCGACGTAGGGACGGCTTATCGCACCATGTTCGAGTATAAATAGAGGCGCCTTGGAGAGGCTACAAACAGTGACAGGTCGACCCTTGGCTCGCACAAGTTCTCTGTAAGTCACACCATGCCTCGTCGCCGACAGCGAGTGCAGTACGAACACTTGATGGACTTCGACCGGTGCAGGGTCGTTGGGATGCGAGAAGCTGGGTTGTCATACCGCCAGATTGCCACACGTCTGGGACGAGCCGCCAGTACCATCATGCGAACATGGCGTCAGTGGTCTGCGGAAGGTCGTACCCACCGCCAGCGTGGGACAGGGCCTCGCTATCACACTACGGCGAGGGAAGATCGACACCTCTACCGTATGGCCATCACCGATCGCACAGCGACATCCACCACGTTAGCGCAGCAGTGGAATACAGTGACAAGTCACAGCATGTCCGCCAGCAGTGTTCGGCGCCGTCTTGTGCAAAGGGGCTTGATTGCTCGCCGCCCCTTGTTGCGCCTTCCACTGACTCTCGACAATAGACGCCTCCGACATCTGTGGGGCGTCGAACATCGACATTGGTGGGCTGAGTGGCAGCAAGTCATCTTTTCCGACGAGTCCCGCTTCAATTTGTCCAATAACGACGGTCGTATACGTGTTCGACGACATCGCGGTGAACGCAATCTGGAGGGATGCATTCGCCAGCGTCATACCGGCCCAACACCCGGTGTAATGGTATGGGGTGCCATTGGCTACCACTCACGGACCCGCCTACTCCGCATTGAGGGAAATCTCAACGCCCACCGGTACATCGAGGAAGTCGTGAGGGCGGAGGTCGTGCCCTTCGTACAACGCTCGCCTGGAGCGATATTCCAGCAAGACAATGCGCGACCCCATATCGCTCGCATCGTTCAACGTGTGTTCAATGAACACCAGATACAGTTCCTTCCGTGGCCGGCTCGTTCACCTGACATGTCGCCAATTGAACATGTGTGGAGCATGCTTTCCCAGAGGCTGGTCCGCCAGGCCCCTCCGACAGCTTCCACCGCTAAACTCTGGACGTGGCTTGAAGGAGCATGGCAGGACCTGCCACAAGAAGCGATACAGACTCTTATTAGCTCAATGCCGCGCCGTGTACAGGATCTTGTGGATGCGCGTGGTGGCTTCACAACTTACTGACTTGGCATGTATCCATGTATTTGATGGTACTGCAAATGAAATAAAGTAGTGCCTGTGGCATGGGTGCACAGTACATTGAATATCATTTCCCTAGATCCATTCGTTCTTGGTGTTGCAATTTCCACAAACAGTAGTGTATATATATATATATATATATATATATATATATATATATATATATATATATATATATATATATATATTGGACCCTTGAAATGTTATACATGACAACACCATTCCTTCATAAAACATACGTCTCCGGTGTTTGTGCAATCTTCAATGCACAGAAAGCTTATGAAGCATGAAATAATTCTCAGGGCCAAGAATGCTGTAATAGTTTCCATCACAGAATTCTTAGAATGCTTGGTTACTACTGGTAACCTACAGTCTGTCAACTACTAGTATATTAAGCTTATGTCTTCAATGGTTTGACTGCCTATATAGATAACGAATCATATAAAATCACCTAATGAGATAATTAGTTTTAAGACAAGTATAAAATTTAAACAATTATAATTTGAATGTCATTCTGTTTAAAATCTAATATTATATTTTCTGTAAAACGTTAAGTTTTTCTACTCAATAATATGCAAACTCAGTGATGTACATAAATATATTAATACTAACTTGAAAACCTGGTTATGTGTACATTAGAGATTAAACATTTTGTTACAATAGTCATATTTCAAAAGAGAGTGGAAACAGCAGAGAAAACATATTGCAAAGAAACCAGACATCCCATCGCAACCAAGCCATGGTGGCGTCATCTTCGCACTGTTTCTCGGCGATAGTAATCCATGCAGCCTGAAAAGAGAAAACAAGCTTACCTTATATCCATGTTTTACAAGTTGGCAATGCCGCTTGATCTTATTACTATGAAATAAAAGCGTATGTGTAGACAATATCCCCGTTTGGTCGTAGTTCATTATGCATTGATTTTTCCCCTCTTCATGACCTTGGCCTTTTTAGCACAATTATCCCACCTATCTTTAATTTCCTTCTGCATCCAACTTTAATTTTTCTCTGTTTTTTTCCTTCGTAATAATAACGTTTAGCAGTAGCCTACATTTTCTCTCAGTAAATTCCCTTTCCAGTTTTCATTTATTTCCTTCGTTTGCCTTCGACTTCTGCGAAAGCAAAAACAAACAAACAAACAAACACCTTCTCTATAAAACGCATTATTTACAAATGGCATATGCAGAAATTCTTGTATGGGGAATAGCAATAACAATTATTTAGCTCGATGGCCACTAGATACTTAGATATCAGTATTTAGCTTTATGAAATGAAAAACCTACTGCACTTATTTTACCCTTAGATTTGGGGCTTTCGAACCAATATTTAATGAGCTCGTATTTTTAACACCACTCTATCACAGTAAGTTTATCCTGGTATTGCAATTCACTAAATTAACACGCATTCAAAAAATGCTTTATTCTGCATTCCCTTTTGCTCAAATACACATGAACAACGCAAGAAAAAAGAAATAATGAAGGTACACCTCATAGGAATTGCGAATCCTCCCAAGAGAATCAATGAACATGGTTACAAGGAAAAACAACTTTATAATTAAGTTGTATTTCAAATTTCAACACTGTGACAGTCTGGATTAGCACAGAGGCAGCGTTGTCGCTGTGTCTACAGAGACTAACCCGGAGGTTCTAGTGTTCCAGTGCCGACTAGAGATGGGCTTAACAGGTTTTCTGCAATAGTTGTTATCATAAAAACAGCTGACTCGTAATAGCTGTTATTAATAACAGTTGAAAAATAACAGGTCCATGACCAGCAACCTAACATGACCGACTGCTAAGAGTTAAAGCAGTTGTAGCGACTGCTAAGAGTTACACCACGCAAAACGTATAACGTTGGTAGCACCGTAAAGCTACCTTACGGCGCTTCCTTGCACTACTTTCCCTAACATGTTTGGACAGAGCAGCAGCTGATATGAACGAGACTGGATGAACAGACAAGGATGAATAGTAATTCATATAATGTGTAGCGAATGTGTATAGAATGTAGAATATTACTAAAATGAAAGTGATTCGGGTTCAGATTGCAAATATTCTTTCAAATATGCAACTTGTGCATAGTGAAGTGACGAGTGCCAAAAATAATGAGGAGAAACAGTGTTTTTACTTTCCTTTTAGCTAGTGTTAATGACTATCGAATATCAAGTATTATAATGTGCGTTATTTGACCGTAACTCATTTTATTTTATTGGACCTAGGGAAATATTAGTTGATCTCACATAAGCAGCAATGGGACAGAAATAAGTTAACATATTGGACGAACTTTGTGTAATATTCATTTGAAATTTTTATATTTTTTAATAAAATCAGTAACGAGCTATCCAACTTCAAAATGGTATACTCCTTCAAATGGTTTAGTCCTGAATTACATTCTGACGTCTCATTCTGTACCTAGAAAGTGGCAATGATGATTTTCGAGCATATTCTGTATCTCAATTTTCTCTTTTCTTCGTCCAACAGTAGTCGGCAAACATATTAGAACTTACATTTGCCTTAGTACATGTTTCTACTGTAGAAATTTATAGATGAAAAGGTTCACCGTGGTTATCGCTGACAGCCCCAAGATTTTCCGGCTGGAAGTACACGTCAGTCTAAGAAGTGAATTTTTGAAGACATGTTACATCCCATCGCCTTATAAGAATGCAGAAGATAACCTGAATGTCCGACAGTTTTCTGTTTTATACTTTCCAAGGAAATTGCAACTTAGTTTCGAAAGACTGCGAGGTTGCATTTTCCAGTGGATTTAACAGTTTTTCAAAACGTTCTTCAGCCATTAATGACAGTATTTGTCGTCCTAAAAATCCCTTCTTTCAATTTATCATTACTTACCGTGAGAAATTTCGGTTTCAAGTACAAGAATCCATCAGAATTATTATCCATTACTTTTACGAAATTTTTCCTCCTAATTTCATTTGGAATGGAAATAACTATATTTTCCAGCATTCGCTAAATGGACATGTGACTAATTTTTCTGTAGTGTTCATTAGGGACACAAATTCCTTTAATATTTATCAAAAAGAAATAACAATAACTTAGATGATCCTTCAGTTCTCTCAAATTCATAGGAATTGCAAATCGCACATGATGTGAACCATTTTTCTCTCTAGAACTGTTTTAACACACAGCTCTCCACAAATACAGTAGAAATTATTTGGGTGATTTACACACTGTCTTGGCATGATGAAAATACAAAAAAATTAAAACACAGATTACACAGTACACTTCTAAACAAAAAGGAAGGAAATGTATCACTCGTTATATTCGTGCTAACAAGTTCATAGAATCCTCAATATTGACACATCACAAAGCCAGATTAACTGGTCTGAGCATATCAAAACATGAATGAACCTTCTCAGTATTACCTGTTGGTGTTTCAGCATGATACTACAAGTAAAAACAGCTTGAATAAAATCGCTATACTTAAGGTAAAGGGACAGGTCAAATGACAGGTCAAAGAAGAAAATAATATTTTAAAAACTACCGGACAAAAAAAACTGTGCCTGATGGAAAATTTCTGAATGTATATCTGAATGAATAGTATCTTCTTGCAAGTTAATTATTGAACACGCATTTTTTTCGATTTGATTTATAATTGTCGAGAAGAATTGTTTTTGCTTATTTTGATTTTTGTCGCTTAAACGCCATCTATCGTGAAAAGGATAGGTTAAATACAAAATGTACATATTTTTAGCACGTAGAATCCGAATCCTTCATTAAAAAGTAGGGATTCCCCATTAACTTTTTAATTTATCTCAACTCTATCCTCTGGGAATAGGGGTAGGGGTTCGTGTTTCTTATCATTAGATGACCCCCGACGACACAACTTTTATTACCCACTTTTCTTGATTTGACACGCACTTCCCAAGATATTGCCAAAACCAATTTTAAATGTAACACTTGGTATACAAATAAAAGGGAATGTGATTGTGTGTGTCACATCGACCGGTTTAGCTGAAATTTTCCCACTTTGTTCTTACCAGTATTGGGAGTGTTTAAAGAGTAATTCGAATTAAATCGCACATGTTGGGGCGTTGTTGTTGTTGTAAAGTTAATCGACAAGGTTGGCCCTACGCCGTTCCCAGTCTACATTGCTTGAAGTGGGATCCATGGATGTCTTTTTAACTACACTCCTTACTTAGATTCATAATAAATAAAAAAGTCGAAGTTACAACTAGAAGCAGGAAGTCTGGACCTGAATAATGCTGGTGGTATACAACATTATTGGCATATTTGATTTTTAAAGTGTAGATAATACGTAGTTAATTGTCATTGAATAAATATTGATATTGAACTTGAATTGTTTTTATTTGAAACACTTGAATAGCGAGGCATTGCAGACTAGGTTGGCCCTACGCCGATCCCTGTCTTCCTTGCTTCCAGTGAGATCCATGGATGTCTTTTTAACTACACTCCTCACTTAGACTCATAAATGAAAACGTCGAAGTTACAATCTAGAAAGCAGGAAGTCTTAACCTGAATAATGCTGGTGGTGCACAACTGTATTCGCATATTTGATTTTTAAAGTGTAGATAATACGTAGTTAATCGTCATTGAATAAATTGATATTGAAGTTGAATTGTTTTTATTTGATACACTTAAATAGCGAGGCATTTGAAGGTCCCCCAGTGAAGGGCGAAATGTTCACACAAATCTCTTAATGTCTAATGTTATTACGGAAGCAACTTTTTGATCGACTGTTATTCTTAATATACTCACGTGGTGGTTGACTTCCTGAAAAACTCCTGGAATGTCTTTCGCTGCGCAGCCGTCCCCAAAAGAGGTGAGGCCTGCCACGTTGTCAGGGCAAACCAAAGGCCCTCCTGAGTCTCCCTGACGGATAAAATTACTGTAAAAGTGGATCGATTAATTATTGAAAATACCGGGAGCGGTAGCTCAGTGCATCAACTGATGTCACTGCAGCGCCTCTGACCGGGAGGTCTTAGGTTCGAGTCCTGACGGCGGCAGGATTTTCGACACTAGCTTTTCAGCTAGGTCGAATTCAGTCGCTGTCCGGAGGATAATTCTAGCGACCGACTGCTCTGATCGGTAGTTTTCCGTGGTTTCTCCGATCAACACCAGGCGAATGCCGGAGCAGAATGTTTACAAACGGGCCACAGACCTCGCGCGATCTGTCCTTCCTCTTCCTTGTCCTATCCTCTCCC
Organism: Teleogryllus occipitalis; assembly: GCA_011170035.1. Classification (NCBI taxonomy): domain Eukaryota; kingdom Metazoa; phylum Arthropoda; class Insecta; order Orthoptera; family Gryllidae; genus Teleogryllus; species Teleogryllus occipitalis. The sequence goes on along the minus strand of BLKR01000766.1, from coordinate 324,551 downwards.
CTTACACACACACACACTAATATGCACTACACTACCATATATTCCGGGAGACCGGTCGGCAAAGTAGAGCTTGTCCCGGCCGCTGGTGGGAGAGTCCTGGTTAGGGGGAAACCCTACTAGCCAACGATAGGTCGGCGCCTGATCTCGCCATCCAGCGGGGGAAGATCACCGCCATCTCCCGAGAAAACACATGCACTACACTAACGGGACCAATGACCAAAGCTGTTGACGCGCCCGGAAACACGAAAAAGTCAATCAATCAATTATTGCATAACTGTGTTTTTCGGAGTTCCAGTTTACACATTTTTTGTTACAAAGGCAAACAAATATTCTAGTTATATAAAAATGTTTAACTTCACAATATATTTTTTATATTTTGATCTGTGTAAATTAGTGGTAGCGACAGATTTCTCGCACACACATATTAACCAAACACGGGATTCAACGCAAAGGGAAAGAAAGGGAATGGTAACTGGTAACAAAGTTAAACAGCTTTCAAAGCTGGGATGGTTGGTTAGTTGGTTGTTAGTTGTTCTGGGCGCGTCAACACCTTAGGTCACTAGTCCCGTGAGTGTAGTGTATTTTGTTCTCCGGAGATGGCGGTGATCTTCCTCTGCTGGATGGCGAGATCCGGCACCAACCTACTGTCGGATAGCGGTGTTTCCCCCTAACCAGGACTCTCCCACCAGCGGGGCACCACCCCAGCCGAGACAAGCTCTAAGCTCCCGACCAGCCTCGGAATATGTGGTAGTGTAGTGCATGTTAGTGTAAGTGTGGGTAAGTGGAGAGGATAGGACAAGGAAGAGGAAGGTCTGTGGCCTGTAGCCCGCGCATTGATATCTATAAAGAGATATGCAATGCTATGCAAAAACAATCACTTTAGTTTTCTTACTTCACTTTTTTCTTCTTTACTTTACTTCACTTTATTGTCTTATATTGTCTGTATACAAGCCGTTAGATGAATTTTTCTCGCCTGGTTTTCATCAGACCTTTCATTTGATGGTTAGATAAAGTTTGCTTCATCCTTGCATAATTTTGGGGCTCCCGATACCAATGATAGATTAATGCAGGTATCCTCGAGTTAATTACAGCTTAATCAAACTACTCAATAATGCAATAAATTTCGAAAAGTTACACAATCCGAGACATTTACCTGGCATGCATCTTTTCCTTCAGTGTAGGTGCATATTAGACCAGACCCAGATCTTTTATAATATAAACTACATTGTTGGGTATCCACAACATCAAGGACAACTTTTTGCAGTTTTGTTGACTGAAACAAACAGTAAATTATGAGACACAACGAATATTAAATATAGTATCCTATTATTATTATTATTATTATTATTATTATTATTATTATTATTATTATTATTACTATTATTATTATTATTATTATTATTATTATTATTATTTATTTCTTCAGAAACGATTATAAGCAATATTTATTTTTAGTGAAATTTTCAAATACAGAAATTTCATTTTACTTTCTCGCTCTTACGTCGTAAGAAAAGAGTTTTGTGATCGTGCTCTGGGAAACGGCAGTTGTACAGGGAAACTCATTTCCAGACTGTGGTAACGGAAAAGGGAATAAATATCGTTCTTATATCAAGTAAAATGACTTCCTCTCAAACGTTGCGTAGTTAGAATCCATTGTTTTGTGAGTCCTTGATACCGAAAAATTGTCTGTCCGTCCCTCCGTCTGTGGTCAACGCTAGCGCCTAATCCGTTCAGCCGATTATCTCCAAAATTGATATTCCTCAATCAAAAAAGAAACACTTTTTCGAAAACTGCTACACATTTTCAAAATTTTATTCCAGCAATAGAACAAAGTTCGCTTAGAAGAATGGCACATGTCTCATTTTTGTGGAGCTTTGTATTTTTTTAGTTAAAATATTGCATGTTTGTAGATGCTGTTCTAGGACCACTAGTTTACTTAATAAAACTATTTTTCAAAATTTTATCTTAGTTCTTTAGATCTTATTTAATGAGGACATAAACGTTTTTTTTTTGGGGAAAATGCTTGTGGTTTTGCGAAATTTTAACATATCTTCAAAATGGCAAAAAGAGACTTACCCCGCACATTGGGTCGAAGAGAATCAAGAGATATCATGTTGTGATACGCTAACGGCAACGACGCGACATAACAGTTTGAAATTCTTGGAATGCTGTGTCATTGTAGTGCTCTGCTTCTGTAGCCATAAATGGTCGAGTTTGTGATCATGTATTAGCTTTAAAAGAATTCGTTTTTAATCTAATGTGATATGATTGGTAATGAGTTTTACAAGTGATTGTTGAATTGTGTTGTAATATTTCGTAACCGTTACTAATGCGAGAAAGTGTGTGCTGTTGAAGCATTACTCGATTCACTATGCCACAAGAGCCCGGTCATTAATCTGAAAGTTATTGTTAGTCGTCGCGATTTCAAATATTTTCAAACACATTTGTTTATTTGTTAAATGTCAGATTCTCACAGGGCGTTCATGAGTATTTTCACCAGGTTTTTCTGGTTTCGTGCGCCCCCATCCAATGGCTGTGCATTTGGTCCCTCTCGCAGGGGCTGGATCTGAGAGCTTCCGGGGCACGAGTTGAATTTTCTTTTCGAGGCCCACAGGAAATGAGAGCTGTGAACAACAAAATATATTTACTATTATAACTAGGGGGCGGATTTTAATTAAATGTCTTTTTTTTCTTTTCACTTGAGAACAATACCATTTGGTATAGAAATTCATTTTATGTTATGACAAAAGGAAATGACCCCTTTTTATAGGTCATTATTGTTGCAATTTTTACCGATTTCGACTAATAAGTCATTTTTTACCTTTTCCCCTCATTTTAATGCATTTTTTGCTGAATTCATCGATTTTAATGTAAGTTTTAATGATACTTGCTTCAAATAATATTCACGAGATGCAACAAATGTTCTTCACAGAATTACTCAGTACCCTATTCTACTTCTTCGCTCAGAAATTGCTTTGATAGCGTTCAATGTAATTCTTGTGACGTATATAGTCTGTAATTAGTGACACAAATGGCTGTCGATCAGCACACGTTTAAATTAATAGACTCCGTCGATGCAGAGAGATTGCACACAAGGAGCTTGAATGCAAGATAAGAGGAAGTCTTGGTAGGATCAGAAGGCAGTTCGAAGAAACGTCAATTGCGGTGATCATATCATGAACTAGCTCCAAATCGAACAAATTAATTGCCCGGTGGATCTAGGGAAATTAAGACTCAGATTTCAGAATCTAATACATAAGGTTGCCGGATAAGGTGACGGGACACGTTATACACGTGAATATGCTTAACCCCTACCACCATTGAAACGTAATATTATACGTTATACGTAGAATACATTATACGTTATACGTAACATTATACGTAAATTTTCTCGACGTTTGTATATCAGGCAAGGAGGATGTGGATGAAATTTACGAAGGGTACAGAACAGAGGATACAGATCAACAGAAACTAGAGGTTGTACAACAGCATACTTTCTCGCTTGATTGAAACTAGTTAAGTAATATTAAAATATTGTAAGTTCTGTCGTACTAAAAAGTCAGTTATAACTTGAAAAAGTCTAAATCAAAGAAATCGTCTCTCGTGCTTATCTGCATTTTATTTCCATTGTCAGGAAAAGTAGTCATTTCTTACTTCTGGAAATGAAACGAACACGGGTAAATTTAAATTCCACAGTATTTACAGAAAAGCAAGAAAAAATTCGTACAAGCCTTCCTTACATTTAAAGTGAGCTTTCAATTTTTTAATATCATTATAAGCGATTAAATCTTCTTAAAATACACAAGTGTGTTTGTTAGTTATAAGTTAAATTTTATTACCTTCCTTCAGTCTATTTTCTTTCATAAAATATTATCTACATCATACAGTCATCGTGACCAACAACAATGAGATAAATTCGATGAATTTCGAAACCTCTGTGTTGCTATTTTCGGAACTGGCAACGCCTGAAGCGAAGCACGCGGAATTCGAATTTACAATTCCAATTTTTTTTGCAATTTTCGAAAATGCAGAGGGCTCCGAAAATAGGACCATCACCACTATGTTTAAATTGCTTTTCTACATACGGGGGTAAAAATGAAAGACAAAATTTGAAACCGTTTCTGAGAAAATTGTTTAAAATATTTTTAAAAGCGCTTGTTTCATTTAAAATTACGCAAAAAATGGTCACATTTTCAAAATATTGAACATTTCGTTTGAAGAGCTTTTTTGGATGAACACATTTCATTAAGAAAAAAATTATCATCAAAATTGTAGTTGTAGGAAGACGCCAAAAAAATGTTCGAATTTTACAATTTTCGAAAAATCAGAGTTTTCAACGAATCTGAGGCTTTTGCCATTCTCTCAAACATTATTCATGTTATCAAATAACAAAGTTTAATTAAAAACGATGGGGCCATTTTTTTGAAAATTCCCAGAGGCTACATGTAAATCCCTCCCTAATTAAAGTACCAGTTTTCAAATTGATGGGCCGCGATATCAGCCAGATCAATTGAGAAATATCAATTTGGGGAAAATCGGCTGAACGGTTTAACCGCTAGCTGGACAAGACGCAGCAGACGCATAGACAATCAGACGTTTTGCCCGTCATTTGATTTGGCGGTGTGAAGGACCCACAAGACATGGATTCTGGCTACACCTCGCGTTAGAGGATTTTTTTTCAAAGTTAGCAATTGGATTAATCCCCGTTTACAAGTGGCCAGAAATAAGATTTCTGCCGAAAATCGCCGTTTTCCCTGCAGCATTACATAAATTTCTCCTCTTAAGAAGTACATTCTTAAGCGCGAGAAAGCAAAAATAACATATACAGATATATTAGTGAAAAGCGCTGTAAATTAAGACAAAACATGTGTGTTAATAAAAACTTCACATATTAACACTAGTGGTGCCACAGAATGGCACAGACCTTTTCGTACTAGTTAATTCGTATTCAATGGAGTCTGGGCTGGGTTTCGATTATGCACTACCCCGTACCGAGCTGTTTCTTATCGGCACCTTAACCCTTAGATTATACTAAAAAATTCTCTATTAAAAATAGCTTCAAATTTCGCATTTACAGTACAGATTAAACGCCATATTCTAAAAAAATGTTCCAAATTCGTCAATGAGCATTGCCATTTAGGACGAGGTTTTACTGTTCTTTAATATTCTTAAAGTAATATTTCTGTTCTACCGTTGGGAAACCGAAAAATTGAGTAGGCAAGAGTATGTGGCAAGCCAGAATAGCTATGCTAGACCAAAGAAAATAGAAAACTAATACGAGAAAGTCTGTCCCACTCCGTAGCACCACCATATTATCTATTCTGCGCTTCCCATAATGTGAGAGAGCAGGAGGAAAAGTTTTGCCGCGCAGTGAAAAAAAAAATTGCATTTATTTTTCAGTATATTTTCTTGTGGTCATTAGTTTGTCCAAGGGTTTTCTAGCGAGTAAATTTCATTCTTAAAATATGAATCTGGAGGGTCTCCATATAACTATTTGCGGTTACCTCGAATTCATAGGACGCAATTCATTTTCCAGCTAGAACTTTAGTGGATGAGAGAATAGCCGTGGCCGTATAAGATTACAGACGGCAGAGTAAAACCATTACTGTTATTGACATTTTACATGGACTATCTACGAGCAGATCCTTGCTGCTCATGTATTCTAGTATGGTGATTTGGATGAAATTACTAAAGGAACTAACCATTTTATTTTCGTACTATTATTTTGAAAGTGCACGCCTGAATATGTTGTTGGTTACTCCCGGACCTGAACGAAAGTTACCATGGTTATTATCAATGAATTTTTCCTCTATACTTATAGAGAGCTTTAGTCTTTTCTGGTATACTGTGCGTCATTATTACCTATTTTCCATTTAGTTATGAATGTGATGTAAAAACTTTGCGAGTGGCACCTTATGTAAATAGATAGCAGCGCTCCCATTAGATCCGAAAAATTAAGCAAACAAGTGATAGCTTACTTCAAATCTTAACGTTTGTTATAGTTACCTTCACAAGACAAATATCATTGTTCATGGTTACATAACTGAATTCAGGATGGGGAACGATGTGTATTACACCTCTTGTTTCAGCGTCATCAGGCACAATGGGAAGAGCCGAAATGGTCGAACCCAGCAACGCCGAGACTTCGCCGATTTTCAATTTCACGTACCTGGATTTCAAAACATGTATGAAAATGAATCAAAATTAATAAGCTTGACGAAGATAAGTGACTACACCTTGATTGATTGATTGATTTTTTCGTGTTTCCGGGCGCGTCAACTGCTTTGGTAATTAGTCCCGTTAGTGTAGTGCATGTTTTTCTCTCGGGAGATGGCGGTAATCTTCCTCCGCTGGATGGCGAGATCCGGCGCCGACCTACCGTCGGCTAGTGGGGTTTTCCCCTAACCAGGACTCTCCCACCAACGGGGCACCGCCCCAGTCGGCACAAGCTCTAAACTCCCGGCCGGTCTCCCGGAATATGTGGTAGTGTAGTGCATGTTAGTGTAAGTGTGTGTGTGTGTGTGTGTGTAAGGGGAGAGGATAGGACAAGGAAGAGGAAGGACAGATCGCGCGCGGTTCGTGGCCCGTTTGGTAGGGTACTGCTCCAGCATTCGCCTGGCGTTGATTGGAGAAACCACGGAAAACTACCGATCAGAGTAGCCGGCCGCTAGAATTCTCCTCCAGACAGCAGCTGAATTCGACGTAGCTGAAAAGCTAGTGTCGAAAATCCTGCCGCCGTCAGGACTCGAACCTAGGACCTCCCGTTTAGAGGCGCTGCAGTGACATCAATTGATGCACTGAACTACACCTTGAGATAGCTGAGTTGTCATGGACACACTTGAAAGGTACAAAAGTAAAATTATAAGGAGCATTCAAAAAGAAACGAGCAGGAAGCCTAGGAACAAAATCCAGTACCTGTATGTCAGAAGTATTGGCCCTGGCTGTTGAGGCACTTGTCCTACTGCGACACAAGGTGATGAATAAAATCCCCGGGTCTGTGTTGTGAACGAGTTCTTACATACTGCTTAACATTGTCGTCCGAGGTGAATCGCTTCCCACTCAGACCCAACATGATCATGAACTTAATCATGAACTTTTATATTATGTTGATTTTATATTCTTGTTAACCGCGAAGAACATGTTATCTGCCTTCATCAATTGTATGAACACTGTACCATGTATTATGTTTATTGCCATTTATTATAATTTTCAGTCTGCCTTAATCATGTATTTTTGAAGTTGTCTTGTATTTTTAATATATGTTACATGCCTTTTAACTATAATTATAAAGCTTCCTTAATATGTTAAAACTATACTAAAAGGTTTTGCGAGTAATAGTTCCCACCCGTCTCCCCGTGTCAGAGACGGAGACCTCGTGAGCGCCGGCTAAATGGTGGGTGTGTAGTGTAACGTATTGTAGGGCTACACAGAGCGACCGGCGGGGCGTCACAAGGTCGCTGCGTCAAGGGATTAGACGCCAGGGGCCAGGCAGGATGTGACACGCCGAGGTATTCTGAGAAATCCTAAGAGCTAGGGAAAGGGATGCCCAAAATGCGGGACAGCGCACTTTTGCCGCGTGCAAAATTCTTAGAATCCAGGGAAATGGATGTCCAAAATGCCTGGCAACGCGACTAGCGGGGGCCGTGTGAAAAAACCAGTGACGTTTCACGTCACGTGGGTTGGAGCTATATAAGAGCGAACGCAGAGCGCGGGGGCGGGGTTTGTCGAGCTGAGTGGAACCCTCGTGCGAACGCACAAAACTTGCGCCCAGGGCGGTGCGGAGCCGAGCTAGGCTCGTACGGCAACCCATGTGTTGGGACGCCGTTGTGGACACTATTTCCACGGGTGACCGAAGTCGCCACAGCTGTATGCTGTGTGCATAGGGCTCGCTGAGGAGTGGCGCGGGCCACGAGTCAGACATTTCATTTTTAAGGACCGCTCCTGCGATCAGGGGAGTAAACGTCCACCAGAGCTAAGAGTAACTTTAATTATTTACTGTACATATTGTGAATAAACCTGTACATATTTATCATTAATGCTCGTGTCTGTGATTACTGTGTATTCCCACGACGTCACAGTAGTATACAGAGCTGACAATGGAGATACAAGATAGGATGATAAACATTGTTTTTGAAAAGAGATGAAGTTCACTTAAAAAGTATAAAATTAAATGTAAGGCGCACTACGCTTCAGGTTAGGAGCATTGCTTATGAACCGAAGTGAATTGCGCCAGCCATGACTGGCAAATGCAAAAGTGAGTACGTACACAAACAAATTAAAAAAGAACAAAAACGGACCAAAAATGGCGTAATCTCAGAGACAGCGGTCTGTACTGCATAGATGGTGACCGACAATCTCCTCCTTGAATTTCTGCAAGATTGCCGTGATTGTGTTGGCCAAAAGTGACTTTGCATGGTCGTGGAGCAGAATGATCCCACTGGCCCCAAACAGCCAACACAAACACGGCACTTTTCTAGAAATTCAAGTGGGAGGTTCTCGGACATCCTTCTTACATACCAGACCTTTCTCACTGCGATTACGTTAATTTGGTCTTCTAAAGAAAGGCTCTGAAGGGCAAACGATTCACCTCAGATGACATCATGTAGTAAGTGCAGAACTCGTTCACAATGCACTCACGGAAATTTTTACGAGATACGAGGTAGCTATCCACTGCCTTGTGTAGCAGTGGGACAAGTACCTTTACAGCCAGGGTCAATACTTCTGACATACAGGTTTTTGTTCCTAGACCTCCGGTTCGTTTCTGTTTGAATGTTCCTTATATATGTGCTAGCTGAAGTACCTGGCGTTCCCTGGGAATTTATTACAGTCAATTATTAGCTAGGAAGATGGAATCCTATGTATTCATTTTATTCATGCCCTGCTTCTATCCCATTGTATCCCTGTTCCGCGCTACCCCTCCCAGCAAGCTCTGTCTTGTCTTGCCCCCTATTTGGAAATTTAGTTTCCATCTCGCTCACTTTCCCACTAAAAAGAATTTACTTTTTGTCTTATTGGGAGTTTTAGCTCCTAATCATTCCTTACTTTGTAACTAAAAATTCAAGTGACTGAGACACTTTTCAGATCGATTAAGGAATATATGTCTTGGGGATTCTCTTGCATGATGTTGGCGCTAGTTATATTTACAAACGGACTGACATACACATTTAAATATTCTATTTTTTCAGGTTCAATGTCCTGCATTACATGGATTTTGACTTTACAACGTATGAAAGTAATACTCTTTGCTTGGAGGCCAGAAAAATCCATTTTTTCCCGGTATCAGGAACCGACAATACGATTTTCATATTGTAGAAAAATGTGCAAAGTTTTGTTGAAGCATTAATTTATCTTCCTAGGTAGTAGATGGAATATATTAAACAATTTTGCGAAGTATTAAGGTTTTGTTTTGTAAAATAATAATATCGGTATCTAACTGTATTTTCCTCACATCTAATTCTTCTTCTGTACATCTAACCAAACCATAATTACAGGCGTATCACGAACAAAACTCACAGGCCCGTGAACTTGTATCTTGTAACATCATAGCAGCAATGAGCAGCGGTGAGAACTACGTCGGTTTTATACAGGGAACCGCCGCACATATGTGATTTTTCCTTCTGCAGGGAAACCTGTATCAAAGTGGAGAAATTTAAAGGATACAATTTTAAACTCAATCCAATGATTTGAAACGCTAAACATTCTTAGAATCAATTTGTGTGGAATCTATTACCCTCGAGTTATTCTTCTGAGTTGTGGTACTGAAAATGCAGAAAATTTGCTCCACGAATGCATGGATTTCAAAATTGTATCTACAATTATGTCATACAATTATATATGATATTACAATTGTCATAAAGGAATTTTTATTCAATTAATGAAAAAAATTGTGTATCCAGAGAATGGCACAGACTTTCTCGTACTATTATTTTCTTAATCTCTTTTGTCTGGGATTTGCCAAACTCTTTTTTCGGATTTTCACAAACCTCTTCCCAATTGCCATCTATTACCGCCGAAAGGACATTTCTATACATTTTCTCACCTTCTCTCTCTAATGTCAGATCTTAAAAATGACTTTAAGAAATTTAAAGATGAGTCGAAACTGGTTCTATGAGCAAATTTTCGTTGATAAACGTGGGGCCGTTTTGGAAAGGGCGTTTGAACGTTTTTGACAATCCGCAATATTGATATCATTTTCACAAATAAAATTGAGTTTTCGAAAATCTTTATTGGAAAACATATGACGCATTTTTGCTTACAAATGCAATAATGAATACAAATGTCTCTGTCTCTGTTTGTTGGTGTGTGAATACCACCATCGCCTAAGCCAAACGTAGAATTCTTTTTCAAAATGGGTATTCCGCGGGCAATCTGATTCGACACAAACTTTGCAATTTTGAACAACATTCATTAATTTTTGGGGTACTTTACATAAAGCCTCTGGGACATTTTCAAATTTTCTCAAAAATGGCTCCCATTTTTTTCTTTTAATTTCTTGTAAGAATATAATGAAGAGCACTTATAAAGGTGACATAAGTCTTATTTTCACTGTTAATGTTCAAAAACTGCAAAAGATTGAATTTTTTCAGCGTCTTCCTACATCTACAAAATTAAAGGTTTAGATTTTTTCTTCAAGTATAATTTGTTCTACATAATTATTTATTTCAAAAAGATTATATACATTTTCTTGAAAATTTTTGAGGTTTCGCGCAATATTGCGTGCAATAAATGCAATAATAAAAGTGAAAAAAAAAAATTCTCAAAAACTGCTCCATCGGCTATAGCGGCAGCATGACTTACTATTTCTGCAGGGGACGTGCAATGCATTAAGTCCTTGTCATGTCGAGTTTCAGCACTTCGCCAGCGAAAATGACGACCGACACGATATTAGGAGACATCCCATGATTTTTGTCATCTCAGAGTAATAAGTGGGCTCTTTTAATAAATTAAGTATACTTTTATCAGATGATTTTCAGAATTCTTTGGACTTAAAGTTGTGTATCCGGCATATCTCACTTAAGATGGCTCAACATTTTCTAATTCCAATTTCCTCAATTCATACCGTGTGAAATAGTTGAATTTCACCTTTGTCCTATATACAGGACAATGAAAAAAATAATAAGAGTTCAGTTTTTATATCCATTACATTTTAAACTTTTAGAGTCCAGACAGCTGCCTTTGTGATTTCAAGGAATGCAACAGTTTTTGTTCATTAATTTTAGTCGTCCTTATCAAAAACGAATCAAAAGGCATCTTTTTGGTGTACCAAGTATACTTCTAGAGACGCTACTCGCATTTTAGACATTTCGTATGGCATACCAATTATTCCTTCATTTGGTAAAAGCTGGTAGCTTTTTGAAATTCATGTTTGAGAAATTCGTTCCAGAGAACCAAGGAAGCATATTTGATTTCTGTACGTGAACCACACATCATCCATTCAAGGGTTAACATTCACATCTTTGGTACAAAATGAAATTGTATAATGTTGGTTGTTTTCTTAACATGCATAAAGCGTAGAGGTTTTTGTGAATAATTTAACAGAAAGCACTATTTTAGATTGATGACGTATGTTCAAGTAATCATGGTGTCATCTTCTAAAAGCTTCTTAAAGTAACGTAGTACATAATATAAAATGTGTCTATTTAAAATGACATTATGTATTGTGTATTTTAGTTAAAAAAATAAAACAAAAATACTTAATAACAAGTTGATGTATTTAAAATTCTTACCAGATATGGATAATTCAATATATCAGTTACTTCCCCTCCAACGATGCGAAATTCAAAATCATTCATTAAATGTCTCTGAAGGATGGTCAAATTAGCTTCTCCTTTAGTTGCAAGTGGAAATAAAATATTTACTTTCAAAATTGTAAAAATACAGAAGTAATTCATTTTGCATATGTGGAACTTTCCGTTGCCCAGATACGGTTTACCATTATACAATACTATTTTTACTTTCCCTCCCTGTATTGATTGATTTTTTCGTGTTTCCGGGCGCGTCAACTGCTTCGGTCATTAGTCCCGTTAGTGTAGTGCATGTGTTTTTGTCAGGAGATGCCAGTGATCTTCTCCTGCTCAGCTGGAAAGGCAGATTCTAGCCACTTCAATTTCCTGGTGACATTTTAGTAGTTTCATTGTAGTTAGATATTGAAAAAAAAGTTAATGAAATTCTGAATTTATAACACAAGCATAATTGTCCTTATAGTCATCAAATATCATTTTCAGAGACGTAGAATATAAAATATCTGTATCAGTAATTAACTTATTCGAAGAACGAATTTACATAACGAGAAGAAATACATCTTAAAACTACTGGTGCTTAGGCTGCACGAATTGTTTCGATCTTAGTAACGGTTACGTAATATTATAACGCCATTCCTGTCAATATTAACACATCTCAACCATCACTTGTAAAACTCATCACTAGAAACAAGACTTCCAATGTGGTATCTAATACAAAATAATGCATGCAAACGTGCACTAACAGATAGCCACACGTGCACGATGCAGCGTGAAAGTTGAGAAAACATGCACAACCGAATTATAGTTCAGTATTTTTTTTCGTTTGATTGCTGTTTGTAACTGTGAAAATTAACAATTTCTCTAAATGTTATTCTGTAACGTCCATCTTTTTGTCATAAACGAATGTTTATTATCGAGAATGAAAATCTCAGAAGAACATCAAAACGAACTACACTATACAAACTCGTCAGAGGTGAAGACACCAGCGGAGTAAAAATGTCATGAAGCAACGAAAAGGACTTTTTTGACTCTAGTATGATGATGATGATGATGATGATGATGATGGTTTCTGAGCGCAGAAAATGCTTCCAACCTACTCCTGCTCCTACCTCATAAGGCGTATTTGAAGTACACTTCAAAAATTGAATCTTACCCAATGTGAGGTCCAATCCCACATTTTCTGAATTTTAAACACTAATAATGTTTCTTATATTTTGGAGATATTTCAAATCAAGATTTGAATTTAACACTTACAAAATTCCTCTTTGGCAGCTATACTCATTCCTACGAATCCACAGACATTTTAATGTCTTCAACGACTTTTAATGACTCCACTTTAAGTAAACATGTTATCTCCAAATTATGAGTTATTATTAGCGATATTACGAAATTTGGTAAATATAAATTTTGTTCTTTACGGCAACATTTTTAATATATTTAATTCTTTTGTTTTTGTATTGCACTCTCAAGAAGACTGAGAGTTTCTGTTCTGTGATAAGCCAAGAACCTTGGAATTAGTTTTTAATGATAAAATTAACATTTAGCGTGGGAATATGACATCGTTTTCAGTAAAAAACGCGTTGATAGGACAACGAATCAACAAGGCTTAATAATCTATGCTTGATGTCAGAGCGTTGTTGTAAATAGACACGGCCCCGAACACATCATGTGCAGACAGTGTGAAGAGGGTGTTGGTCCGGTCCGGTCCGGTCCGGTCCGGTCCGGTCCGGTCCGGTCCGGTCCGGTCCGGTCCGGTCCGGTCCGGTTCGGTCCGGTCCGGTCCGGTCCGGTCCAGTCCGGTTCGGTCTTCACCTCATCGCATCTCTCCTCACCTCTCCTCTCCGCTCATCACTTCCGTTCACCTCTCCTTTCCTTTCCTCTCATCTCTTCTCACCACTCCTCATCTCTCCTCACGTCTCCTCATCTTTCCTCTTCATTCATCTCTCCTCGCCTCTCCTTACCACTCCTCTCCTTTCCTCTCCTAACCTCCCCACTCCTTACATCTCCTCACCTGTCCTTTACCACTCCTCACCTCATCTCACCTCTCCTCTCCTCTCCCTCTCTCTCTCTCTCTCTTCACCTAGCCTCAACTCTCCTCACATGAACTCACATCATATCAAAAGTGTTACCATAGAGTAAAGAATTACCTCTTTAGGCTACGGTGTTACCTTTCGGCTATGCTTTCTTTCCCTATTTCCCCTCGACTCCCTTCCCTCTTTTTCTCTTCACTGCATTTCCCATTTTCCTCCTATTCATTCTGTATCCTTACCACTCTGTAACCCCCATTACCTCTACGGTCTCATCATCAGGCACTCAATCCGGATTCCCCTTCACCCCGCCCCCTTCGCCATCGCACCATTTCCTACGCCGCCGCCCAAACGCCGAGTCCGCTGGCTGCGACAAGGCAGCTGCTGTCGCGGTGGGCGATCCCACCGCCGATAGGTCGCTCCCACCTCGCCGCGGGCCCCGCTCGCTGTGATGGCATTTTCCCTCGCGGTTAAATCGCCTCCCCCCCCGGCCAACTCACGGTTTATCCTGCGTCTCCAAAGCGACGCCGCGGTCGCTGTTCTGAAAATCTCATTTGTGAAGTAAATGGAAATTCTGAAGGGACGTCCGGGGCCCTAGAGGCGCATGTGACGCTAGGGACCTTGGGTTACGGGGAGGGGGAAGGAGGGGAGAAGGGCGCGTAGGACGGCAGACGGGTCAATCTCTCTATCGCGTGCTGCTATCTGCCGCTGCGGTCGGCCCGCTGGGAAGGCCGGGGCGTCCTCTGCGGGCAGACTCCTGTGCGGGAAAGAGTTTGCCGCGCGTCAACAGCGGTTGGCGGAGGCTTTTGTGAAGTGGCTGCGACGCGTTGCCCGTTCCACCGCGGACACTTCGCCACCACAACCACAACCACATTCACATCCACAACCACATCTACATCTACCACCACTACCACCACTTCCACCAATACCACCACTACCACCACTACCACCACGACCACCACAACCACCACGACCACCATTTCCACCACTTCCACCACTTCCACCACTACCACCACTACCCCCACTACCACCACTACCACCACTACCCCCACTACCCCCACTACCCCCACTACCACCACTACCACCACCACCACCACCACCACCACTACCACCACCACAACCACAACCACCACGACCACCACGACCACCACGACCACCACTACCCCCACTACCACCACTACCACCACAACCACCACTACCACCATTACCACCACTACCACTACCACCACCACCACCACCACCACTACCATAACTGCCACCGCAACCACCACCACAACTACCACACCATAACTACCATCGCAACCACCATCACAACTACCACCGCAACCAACACCACCGCAACTAACACCACCACCACAACTAACACCACCACCACCACAACCACAACCACCTCTTCCATCTCTTCCATCACCACCACAACTACCACCTCCACAACCACCACCACCACCACCATGGTTTACTTAAAGCATGTAGATAAAATAATATAATTAAAGACGTTATTTTTACCTTAAAATGATGTATAGCCATGTACTGTATCCTTAAAGAGCTTTGTAGACTTAAAGGAAATGAGATTGATAAAAACATGCGTATATATATATATATATATATATACATATATATATATATATATATATATATATATATATATATATATATATATATGAGACTGAATATATAAACATAGGCGAGGTTCAGAAAAAAAATCATTACCAATCCACCAAATGAAAATGACGGAATGAGGAAAGAATCACGGAAGAAGAGACGAGAGAGTCCGTCAAGAATCCGAGAGAAACTGAGTAAGGGTAAGTGCAGGGTAAGTGAGGTCCGCACGCGGTGCGTGGCTTTGATCACAATGCACTGGTGAGGTTGTTCTCCCTGCCCGCTTTCCACCCTTCTCCACGTCATTATGACTACACAGTATTGGGCTCGCTTGCCCTTGATGATGAGGACACCCCCTGTTTGGGACGCAATGTCATTAGAGGATCTGAAGCTTTGAGGTGGCCGCCCTGGTATTGCTTGGCAGTCGACAGTGAATTGATGGCCAGAGGGTAATGACTGTTTAAGCGACATAAATCTTCAATAGAAAGTGTAAAGGGATCAACAGTCAATCACTACGGACAAAATATAAGAGATTTAGCTACACACTCCTAAGTTGGGTCAATACACGAATGAATTTCGCAGTGGTTAGTAGCAATTAATATTAAGAAACAGTATACTTGTCACGTAAGTTTTGTTGTATAATATAATAACGTGAGATACATGATGGAAAGAAGACAATACTTACGAAATACTTGATATATAAGGAATAAAAGTTAATACACAGTTACGCCTAGAATTTCAGGTACCTTAACATTCTTTGCGTTCAAAAACGCTTTTCAGAAGTGGCTGTCTTCACTGGCAGCATCATTATATGAAGAGGGCCTAGAAACGTTGGTTTCCTACTGTGACAAATGTCTGAACAACGACGACAACTACGTAGAAAAATAATTTAACAAATGCTCTTTCATGTAAAAATAAATTTTGTTTCGAAAAACAAAAGTACCATTTGGCAAGTGGATAAATCCAATTCCATAAATCCAATTCCAAAAAAAATCCTCTCACGCGTAGTGTAGCCAGAATTCATATTTTTGTGGTTCCTTGTTACAGAAAGAAGAATGATGGCAAAACGTCTGTATGTCCGTTTGTCCGTCCGTCCGTCCGTCCGTCCGTCCGTCCGTCCGTCCGTCTATCCGTCGGGGTGTGAACAACTCTAGCGGCTAAACCATTCAACCAATTTTCTCCAAAATTGAGATTCAAGTTATTTGACTAATATCCCGGTTCCTTGAAATTGAAACTAATGTTTTAATTTTGAGGGGTTCTTTACATGAAATCCCTGGGACATATTCATAATTTTCAAAAAAAATGCTCCATCGATTTTGATTAAATTTTGTTGTTGAACAGTCTGAAGAACGTTTGAGAGAATGGTGCAGGTCTTATTTTCGTTAAAAACTCTTGAGTTTTCGAAAATTGCAAAAGTTAAAATTTTTTCGGAGACTTTCTACCACTAAAATATTAAAGGTAGAGATTTTCTCCTTTAATGAAAACTGCTTCTTAAAGATAGATTTTGAAATAATGACATGTACAATTTTTCGAAAATTTAACTACCCTTCGCGTAATTAGGCGTGAAAATACGGGCGACAAACTACGTGCTGTTTTAGCAGCACTAGTTTTCCAAAACGGAACTTACTTTAAAAACACGCCCGGCACATCCGTCTTTCTCCTGGAGGAAAACACATCCCAGGTGTCTCAAGGGCGGTGTTCGCCAGCACCGACGCGTGCGCCAACCGCCTTCGCCGCCAGCCTCGCCGTGGGCCGTCGCCCTTTGCTGGGCAGCGCGGCGGAAAACTCGCTCAGCTGCCAGGTGGGCGAGGGCGGCGCAGCCGGGCTCCTCTGCAGCTGCCGCGGCCCTCTCGCGACCTGCTGCGCCCCACAAATTGGAAGACGTTCGGTTTCCCGGACAGGAAGCGATGGAACTTTTCACTGCACAACTCTAAAAGACAATAGAAGACGTCCCAATATTATACGTTGTATTACATTACATGTTATACGATTAGTACATTATGAAACGAAGATGTAATGACCTGAGACCGGATTTTTATGTAATTACATATTTTTGTCTTTTACTTAACGTTCTCAAAATTATAATCCTGACGAGTTGTCGTCCTCCAGACAATATCCAATTTTTTCGTTACATATTTTTACATATTTAGTAGTATATTACATATTTTACATATTTTGCCATTTTCCCAATTTTTTTATTTTAACAATTTTCTTCAATTTTATTAATTTTCGTTTTGAAAGGTTTTTTAAATTAGCATTTTTTCAAACATTATTGGTGCAATCTAGGTGTGAAGAGTATCATTGACGCCGCGGTTTGTAACCTTTAACCAAAATTTCGAACAAAAATTGGCGATCGTCGACGTGTAACACTTCTATGAGACTGTTGCTTGCTGCAGTAAATGCTGGTCGTAGTTATCGCCAGTTTGTACGATGGATTCTATTGCGTTTAGTCTGGCTGCTAAACTAGGGTCCTGGATAACAATAGATGAATCTTTTACTACTGACCGCAAAGTTGTATGATTGCCAGTGTGCATCAACTTGTGCTCTCTAAATGATTTTTAAAACGGTTGTATTAATTTTAAAATTTATTTAGGACACTTTTTATAAATGTAATTTTGTATTATGTAAATGGCCTTTTAATTCAAGTACTTTAATATTACATATTATATCTGATTTTACACATTTATTACATATTTATGTACATATTTTGACGTTTAATACTACATATTTTTCCGGGGTCTAGTAATGACGGGTGACGGCTATTAAAAAACGAGCGTGATATTACGATACGATCCAGGAACGAGCGAGTATCGTAAACTTCACACGAGTATATTAATACCCATTACATCGAGTTTCATACGCTACTTTTTCTACGACTTATGGTAACTTTTAAAAGTTAAACTTTTACATTGCATCGTTTCATGGCAGTTGACATGCAGGATTCAGCGAAGGTCACGTAACAAATAGCAGATGGCTTTGGTTTACTGCGATTATCAAATAGGATCAAAGTGAAATTTCAATTCAATTTATTTTAAATTATATATCATGGTAATTTTATTACCATTTATTACTATTATTATTATTACCATTGATTATTATTATAATTATAAAAGAAATTAAAGCTGAAAAGTATAATATAATATTAAATGCAATTTAAAGTACATAACCGAACGAAACGTTTACTAGAACAATTATTAATGATTAATTATCAATACTTTGTTTGTAAACGTCTCTGTGATTGGTCATGAACCTGAATCACAATGAAATCTGTATCATAATGAGTATCATTATGCTACAGGTTGCAGTCATCAAATGACAGAATTATGAAGGTTGAGAAAAACATACATATAATATCATTTGTAAATTTGAGCAGCTTTTTTTCTAGCGAGTCAAGAAAATTTAGTATTTTGACGATCGAACTCCGTTACTTAATTGTTAAGGGTATAACTAACCAGATTCATTGATGATTGCAGTTATGTTTAAAAGAATCAATTGTTTCAAAAACTCTCTGAAAGAGAATTTTTAAACGAAGACGTTTTCCGTTGAACCACGTTTTACCACGGACCTGCATTCGTCATTTCTTATTTTTTCTGTAAAATTGAGTTTCTTCATTATGTTTATAGTTTATTATCTTTTTAAGGGCACAAATACCCCCACTGAAATTCTTGTATGTAAATATAGAGAATTATTTAGCGATATTCTATAGAAGGTGCAATGTTCTTTTTTATGATTAAATGAACAAAATACTAGTTCTTTAATATTTGACGTACTCTCGTTGTGAATTAGTAATATTTTTCATTTGATTGATTGATTTTTTCGTGTTTCCGGGCGCGTCAACTACTGTGGTCATTAGTCCCGTTAGTGTAGTGCTTGTTTTTTTCTCGGGAGATGGCGGTGATCTTCCTCCGCTGGATGGCGAGATCCGGCGCCGACCTACCGTCGGCTAGTGGGGTTTCCCCCTAACCAAGACTCTCCCAGCAGCGGGGCACCGTCCCAGCCGGGACAAGCTCTAAGCTCCCGACCGGTCTCCCGGAATATGTGATAGTGTAGTGCATGTTAGTGTGTGTGTGTAAAGGGAGCGGATAGGACAAGGAAGAGGAAGGACAGATCGCGCGCGGTCCGTGGCCCGTTTGGTAGGGTACTGCTCCGGCATTCGCCTGGTGTTGATCGGAGAAACCACGGAAACTACCGATCAGAGCAGCCAGACGCGAGAATTCTCCTCCAGACGACGACTGAATTCGACCTCACTGGAAAGCTAGTGTCTAAAATCCTGCCGCCGTCAGGACTCGAACCTAGGACCTCCCGGTCAGAGGCGCTGCAGTGACATCAGTTGATGCACTGAGTTACCGCTCCCGGTTTTTTCCTTTGAACAACCTTTAACCACAGATGTGTATTTCTTATTTTTGACATGAAATTGAGTTCCTATAATCGTCTATAGTTTATTGGCTACGAAATTGTCCTTACATGATCAGAAAGCCCCTCTCTCAGATTCTTGCGTGTTAACGGATTTTGTGGGTGGGGCCTGCAGTGACTCGCTCTCAGCCCTGAGTCAAATCCTTTTTCCGCTGCCCCTCCTTTGCGGTCCCCTTCCCCTCTGCGGGTCACGTGTTCCCCTCTTCCTCGGTCATTGCGGTCGCCCTGCGGCGCCTCGCCGACTCTGTACACAGCACGGAACATAATTTTCGGCTAACGATACAATTGAATCAGCCTCGTTTTCTATCAATTTCCCGCCGTGCCCTGCTCTTGTGGCAGGAGTTTCCCTATTCCGCTGGTTCCCCCTATTGCGTTGCTGCCGGATTCGAGCTGGCAGCGCAATTCGCTTTCGGTTATCAGTGAATCAAGCGACCAACGCGCCATATTAAATCGCTCATAAATTGAATTTAATGTACTGATTTCAAGGACTGATTTACATTAATGCTTGAGTCAATTAAATGTTAGATTCTTCAGAAACCTGCCTTTTTACTGATTTCAAGGACTGATTTACATTAATGCTTGAGTCAATTAAATGTTAGATTCTTCAGAAACCTGCCTTTTTAAATCCTGAGTCTAGGAAACCAATGATGTGCTCAAATTCTACGTAAACTAGTGCTGCTACAACAGCATAAACTTTCTCGCCCTATTGATACCTTTTGCAATTTTTCGAAAATTCAGAGAGTTCACCGAAAATGAGACCTGCGCCGTTGTTTTAAACATTCCTTGTTTTATACGTGAAAAAGAAAATGAAAACCTAAAACGGAGGGATTTTTTAGTAAATGTTTTTAACACATTACATTAACTTCAAGCAAAAATTATGCGCAAACTATTAGTTGTGTTTTTTTAATAACTGTACTTGACAATTTTGCTTACACTATCAGAAGACAAAATTTAATAAAAAAAATCAAGAGCCTTTTTGAGTAAATTTTGAAAATGTTATCGATTCATTTCGAACTTGTATAGGCGTGAGTTCCTTTAAATCGATCGATAAATCTGAATTTTGGAGAAAATCGGCTGAACGGTTTAGGCGCTAGCGTTGACCACAGGCGTTTTGCTGTGAATCGATTTTTCGTTATCAAAGACCCACAAAACACGGATTCTGACCACACACAATGTTAGAGAAAGTAATTTATTTCATGTAGGAACAAGATTAATCTACTTTTTTTGTTACCAGTGCCCGGCATTGAGAGTTTTTCTTAAAAAATTCGCCGTCTTTCGGCGCACAATTACAATACTTTCTCTTCTTACTGTGTAAGGTCGAGGAAGTAAAAATCTATACTGCCGTCTCATGCCTATTTGAGGCAAATAGTTGAAACGCCTCATTATACCCGTTACCTTTGAAACTATACGTGACTGACGGCTGAAGGTTTGACATTTCTCGACTCTCCAAGAAACTCCCACCAACCTTCGAGGTGATTTCCTGAACTTAATTTAATATTCGCGAGGCGTTTCGACTCGCTTCTTACAAGGCCCTTTTAGAGCCAGGTTATACTCGAGATCGAGTCTAGAGGCATTGGTAGTTTACTAGTCGTAAGTGAAGGTTTATGCCGACCTGGATGGCCGAGGTGGCTAAGAGCGAGTCCCGACTCAGCGCTTCTGTCCGAAGGGTCGCGGGTTCGAGTTCCGCCTTGGGCATGGCTGTTTGTCCCTTGACTTTGTGTGTGTGTGTTGTCGCGGAGGGCCTCGCGTTTTGCAGTACCCAGATCAGAGGAGCCCGCAAGTGTTTGTCTAGTGTATGGTCGAATATGCGTCCCTTCGGGACGTAAAGGGCAAGCGGCTGTCGGCTGGATAAAAGCCCTAGGAAAAACAAAAAAGTGAAGGTTTATGGAGTTGGGTACCCCGCGGCCGCTGGACACAACTAGAGCTGGCTCGTCTCAACCGCCTCATGTTGCACCGCGGAGCGCAAAAGAACCGAACGAAGTTAGCGCTGGCGAGGAGGGCTTTGGCTGTGCTGCCTAGTTCTAACTTGGCTGTGTGTAATGTGATTTTCCTAACTCCCAACTTTTCTCCTCCGGCGGGGGCCCGCCCCGCCCCGCGCCGCGCCGTCCCCAGGCCGCCCGCAGACCCCGCGCTTATTGCCGGCCCCAGGGCGCGTGTGTGCAAACAGGGCGGGGGCGGCACCGGCCCATCAGCCCCCGCGATCGATGCGCGATGGCCGGCCGGCGGCGGCAGAGACAGAAGCGGCGGTAGTGGCGGCGGAGGCACTCCGCGGAGGCGGAGTTGGCGGAGGCGGAGTTGGCGGAGTAGGCGGAGTTCGCGGAGTAGGCGGAGGAGTGGGCGGAGGAGAGGGCGGGGGAGTCGTCGGAGTAGTCGTCGGAGTAGTCGTCGGAGTAGTCGTCGGAGTTGTCGTCGGAGTTGTCGGAGTGGGCAGGGTCCGTGATGGTGGCGGCAATGGCGATTTATGATAATAATGATAATAATAATAATAATAATAATAATAATAATAATAATAATAATAATAATAATAATGTCTTTATTACCGGCTAGGCTCAGGTCGGTGACTTAGGTGACGGGGGCAGCGCGGGATGGGACGCGCATTCACGGGCAGCGTGGCGTCTGGAGGAGGGCAGTGCTTCGTCCGTGCCGTCTTGCTCAGAACGGAAGTTCTCAGAAGAGGGGGATACCCGAAAGAATATTCTCGCTCTCGACCGTATCTGTCAATGAATGCAAAGTGACTGCGGCATCTCGTCTCTGCAGCATCGTTGGAAATCGTAGAATTCGAGTCCTGACGGTAGCGGTTTTCAGCACTTGATAAATAACTGAGTGGAATTCACTGACTGTTCTGTTAGATACAGTTGAGTCTGGTTATAGTGAATTCGGATATAGTGAACCCTCAGTTATAGTGAACGTAATCACTGTTCCCGATTCACTTATATTATAAATAAACACAACAATATTCGGAATCAAAACCTCAGATCATTGAAAGATGACAAAACTGCTTTACCTATAGAGGCAGAGGACCACGCATAATGAAGTATGGAGAGAACACGAACTCTGGAGAAGAATCTAATGAAAAATGTACGAAGCACACAATTGAAAATATTTTTTAGATACAAATAAATATCTTGAATTTTCACTTCGTGCTATAATAAATTTTACTGTATATTAATAAAATAAATTATTATGAATAATTTCAATTTAATTTTGACATATATAGTGAACCAAAAATGTTAGTCCCTAGAAGTTCACTATAACCGGAATCGACTGTAACTGATTAAATAACTGACTGTGCGGAGGAGAATTCTAAATAAATAACTAAATAACTGACTGCCCGGAGGAGAATTCTAAATAAATAACCAACTAAATAACTGTCTGGAGGAGAATTCTAAATAAATAACCAACTAAATAACTGACTGTCCGGAGGAGAAGTCTAGCGGCCAGCTGTTCTGGTCGGTAGTTTTCCGTGCTTTCTCCGATCAATAACAGGCGAATGCCGAAGCACTACCTTTACACCTTTTTACAAACAGGTCATGGAACACACGTGATCTTTCATTTGTCATTCTTGTTCCCTCCTCTCATTTTATTCACACACACACACACACACACACACACACACACACACTTACATTCTCTACATTATCAAGAATATCAGGAAATCTGTCGTGAGGTTAGAACTTACTCCTGTTGGGATGATCGCCGGTGGAGAAATACATGACGGGGAAAGTCCACGGAAACTGACGAGTATGTCGGTTCGAATCTCCCGTTCCAGCGAGAGAGGAACTACACACTATGCACTATACTTACGGGAATAACGAACTCGGTAATTGACACGCCTGGAGGCAATACTGTCTCAATCCATGACTCGTTGTGATAGAGAAGGTGCCAAATGACGAAAAGTCTGCACGAAGGAAGATAACGTTGCAACGAAAATAAAATAATTGAGACAAATCGTAAGAAATATATTATTTGAGGAATTATATCATTTATTATGTTATCAGATAATTAACCGCCACCAATGCCTCCACCGCCGTCACAGCTACCGCCGCCGCCACCATCGCGCTATTAATTGAAAAAGAACGAATAATCAATTCTGTTTTTTCACTGTGCAACATAATTAGCAAATAGTATCGAACCTATATTGTTTTAGATTTATTTCCAATGAGATTAGAGTATACTAATTAGAGATTTATTTCTCTTCCTGATGAGCTTTTCGGAACACAAATTCCCCCATCAACTTGAGTACCGTTGCATGTTTTCGTAGCTCAGGAAAGGCCCTCTATCAGGAGCAGGGCACGTTTGCTGTATCGTCAATAAATGAATGCGATTGAATTTTTCTGTCATAATGTGATATATAACCGTTTAAGACAATTATTATGAACGCCACATTCTGTTGCACACGCTCTATTATGAAAAATTATTTTTTATTTTTTCATGAAGCAAAAATCTCTCCTTTCTCATTCAAAAAGAAACTTTTATGAAATAAGTCAGCTTCCGAATAATTACCTACTCAGTGTTTAATTTGAAATAGTGAATATCTAGTATTATAACCTACAAAAAGTAACATATAAAATTAAATTAAAAAAATAAATATGCGGAACAGAAAGATTTTCTTTACAAACGTTTCAAAATGAACTCGTCCGATGGAGTCGGTACTATGGCCGATGAACGCGGTCCTAATTACTTCTGTTGTGTCAACCTGAGAAGATTTCCATAAGGAAACAACGTTGTATCAGAATAGAACGCTTTCGTGTTATCTTGTGGTCAGTCCATTTTCAATGGAACCCACTTTCTTATTCGCCAGTAGAAAGCGCATGGGTGCGTCTTCTCCGAGCAGTGAGGTGGCCACGTATTCCAAACCGCCGCTCCGTAGGGTCCGCGACGCGCGGGGCACTTGTTGGCAGCGACGACGGGGGTGGCGCGTGAGGGGGGGAGGCGAGGGCGTCTGCGGCAGGCGGCCGCTCCACTCCGCACGCACCCTCACGCGCCACTTGGCAAACAAATTGTTTCATAAAGTGATTACACTGTCGGTCTGTGCCGCGGGCGCCCACGGCGGTAGCGGCGGCGGCGGCGGAGGCGGTGGCGATGGTGGCGGCGGAGGCGGGGGGGCGGAGGCGGTGGCGGAGGCGGTGGCGGAGGCGGTGGCGGCGACGGAGGCGGAGGCGGAGGCGGAGGCGGCGGCGGGGGTGGCGAGTGTTGGGGCGGCCGCGGCGGAGGCGGAGCGGGGGCGGCGGAGGCGAAGCGGGGGCGGCGGCGGCGGCGGCGGCGGCGGCGGCGGCGGCGGCGGCGGCGGCGACGGCGGCGGCGGAGGCGACGGCGGCAGCGGCAGCGGGGGCGGCGTAGACCGGTCGGAGAGGGCCGTGGAGTGCGAGCGGTGCACTGGTGGGGCAGGGGGCGGGGCAAGGGGGCGGGGCGGTCCCGCGAGGCCGCAGGGGCTCCACCGCCGCCGCCGCCGCCATCGCCCGCGGCCAACTTTCTCTTCTCCGCGACCGCACAGCTTCGCTACTCGCCTGCACTCCACTTCGCTCGGCTCCGCGCGGAAATAAAACGAAGCTGTGCGGCCGCGGGCGGGCGACCGGCGGCGGCGCGGCGTTGCGGGTGGAAGCGGGCGGGGCGGAGAGAGGCGCGGGGTAGGGTCGCGGTTGGGAGCGGGGCGGCGCAGGGTGTGCCAGACAACGGAGTGTACGGGGGGGGGGCGATCGACGGCAGGGCGCGACGTTGCGGGTGGAAGTGGGCGGGGCGGGGCGGTGAGGGGACGGGACAGGACGGGCGGGACGGGACGGGGTGGGGCGGGACCTGCTGGAAGGGCTAGGAGGGATGGACGGGGGGAGGCGGGGGGATGGACTGGGCGCGACGGAGTGGGATAGGACGGGGCGGGATGGGGCAGGACGGGGCAGGACAGGGCAGGACGGGGTGGGGCGGGGCGGGGCGGGGCGGGCCGGGGCAGGGCAGGGCAGGGCAGGGCAGGGTGGGGCGGGACAGAGTGGGGGGGGCGGGATGGGCCTGGCGGGATGGGATGGGATGGGACAGAGCGTTTCGGAGTGGGACGGGCGGTGACGGCACGAGACGGGACGGGGCGGGACGAGATGTGCAGGACGGACGGGAAGGGCAGGACGGGGCGGGACGGGGCGGAGCGGTGGCTGGCAGTTTGTAGTGGGGCGCAGTAGGGTGTGCCAGACAACGGAGTGTGCGGGGCCGGAAGGGAGTTGAGTACGTCGAGGAGGGTGGAGGGGAGGGGAAGGAGAAGTGGGCGGGGAGTGGGTGAAAGCGAATGGACGGGGAGGAAGTCTGAGTGGCGGGGAAACTGAGTGAAAAGGGGGCAGGCGCCAGCTCAGGCGGACGAGAGAGGCGTATCAATTTTACATCTGTTTGCGCGGCAGCCCCCTTACGCGACTGGTGCGTGTGAATAATAAACGCAAGCAGGTAAGGCAACGGACGTAACGTCCAGTTCACACGCCCTCGCCCGTTTATTTTGCCTCGACGTAGTCTCTTTAAACTAAGGTTCCAAATGCGCCGCAATTAAGGGATTCAAAAATTTAGTTCTGAAGTTCACTCTACGTTGAACTCCAATTGTTTGAGATTACTCTGCCCCGATTTGAACATCAACAAACCTTTTCATTGATAACTTTGTTTATTTTTAGTACTAAGCTAATTATTTTTAACCAATGTCCGAATTATGTTTAACATTCACGACACGTTGCTTTTAATACTTACTCAATGCATGTGCCAACCTCAATGCAATTCTCAATCATCGTGTGTGATTTTCTTCTGAAAAGAATTCAAAGTAAAATAATACTGTCTTATAAATATCATTTGCGTTTGGCTATTTTTTGTATTCCTTGAAATTAATTAAAAATAGATTTTAAAATGGTTTATTATATTTTCGATATTCTTTATTGAATTATTTCACTGATGAATTCTTCAAA
Source organism: Teleogryllus occipitalis (assembly GCA_011170035.1). NCBI lineage: Eukaryota > Metazoa > Arthropoda > Insecta > Orthoptera > Gryllidae > Teleogryllus > Teleogryllus occipitalis. The sequence goes on along the minus strand of BLKR01000766.1, from coordinate 297,848 downwards.
ATTTGACAGACATCAACTTTCACTGCTGTCATTCTTCCCGAAGAACGAGATTATCACTTACCTAAGGGAATCTGGTAGCTATAAATCCGTTCTTTTGTTTCGTCTTGTATTGTTTTATTTTATTTCTATTTTTTCGATGGGTTTAAATTCACTGAATTGCTAGGATAGGCCAAATTTGAAATCTCAAATTCTGGGGTTAATGAAATCTCGTCTGGGTCAAATTATCAGAATTGCTTATTTAATAATTATGTACTTATCTAGATGCATTTAAAAATAAAATAATTTGTTGGGAATTTTTTTGTTCTCTTTCCGAAGCCACCTGATTGCACGATCTCTGTATTATATATTAACACAAATCATTTGTTGAAATGTTAAGATATTTGAAATATACAATATTATTTTAATTAATTAGTTGATTTATTTCGTAAATTAATCTTAGTAAGTCCCACTTGCGCTTTGAATTTTCTCTGGTCTATTTACTCCTCTAGTTCAGCAGTTCTGAATTTATCACGAGAATTTCAAAAGCACTCATGAGATTTTACTCATATTAATACAAGTTTTGCTTGTGTTGAAACAACATTTATCAGAAAAAATTCTCTTTTTATATTCTCCTGCTTTGGTTGCTGAGTTTCCCAGCCAAATTTGGCGAATGCTTTTGAAATAATTCTTAATTTAATTTTTTTAACAGATGCAGGTGCTATTATATTTCCAATACAAATCATCAAACATGTAGTATGTCCTAAAAAATTAAGTTTACAAATAATGGAGCGAGTGTCTCCTTGGTAGTTATATTTTACATTTTTTTATGTTCTCCTGCTTTTGTTGCTGACTTTCTCGACCAGATTTGGCGATGCCATTAGAAAGAATTCTTATTTTAATTTTTTCAGAGCTCTAGGTGCTATTATATTTCAATTCCAAATCATTAAACATGAATGTCCTAAAAATTTCACTTATTTATAACGAAAACAGGAACTCTTTGATAGTTATGGTGTCACACCAGAGAATGTGACGAAATTTGTTAACCGTACCAATGTACTTGACGAAACTTATGTGATGTTTAAGATTATTAAATGGTTTTTATACTAAGTGATTCTTGAATTATATGCCCGTGAATTATATGCCAAGCGGTTCTGATCAAGTGCACATTACTGCCATAATGTTAGACATAGAATTGAGTCTAATTATTCATTATCTGAGATATTGTCACATGGAGCATGAGGCATCATAAGAATGTATACTTCGCTTAGTTTGTAGTAGGTAAGCATGTTCAAATGCTAAAATTAGTTGTCTATGATTGTAAATTGTCTTCCTACAAACTCTCTCTTATTATTGTAGCCCTAATAAAGGTCGAATAAGTGGAAGAAACGACCGCAATCTACAGTGCTGTTTTTTATTGACTTAAACTAAAAAAACATACGACATTGAATGTTCTTTGAAGTTTTAAATATTATGAAAATGACAAGTACTGTACGTATCTTTATATAGTCGACTCCGGTTATAGTGAGCTTGTGGGAACTAACATGTTTGGTTCACTATATCCGAGATTCACTACATCCGATGATGTCAAAATTAAATGGAATTTCTCCATAATAATTGTTTTTATTAATATACAGGAAAAATAATTTACATCACGAACTAAAAATTCAATATACTTATTCGTATGTAAAAAAAAAAACAATTATTTTCGAATGTGTGCTCAATACATGTTTCATTGGATCTTTCTCCAGAGTTCGTGCTCTCTTCATACTTCATTCTGCATGGTCCTCTGCCTCTAAGTTTGATAAAGCAGTATTGGTACCTTTCAAAGCCTCTTGCACTGTAGGAACACTGTTCCACTCTCCGAAAGCCCTTTTACTTGTCTACTTAATTTCCATGATTCAATTTATTTCCAGGATTTATTTCATTAGTTCACTATAGCCGAGGTTCAGGTTCACTATAACCGAATCTTCTTGTGCTTATTTGTAATGTAAGTGAAACGGGACCAGTGAGTTAAGTTCACTATAACCGACGGTTCACTATGTCCGAGTACGCTATAACCGAGTTCACTATAACCGAGTTCACTATAACCGAGTTCACTATAACCGAGTTCACTATAACCTAGTTCACTATAACCGAGTTCACTATAACCGAGTTCACTATAACCGAGTTCACTATAACCGAGTTCACTATAACCGAGTTCACTATAACCGAGTAACCGGAGTTCACTTAAAGTTCACTATAACCGACGGTTCACTATGTCCGAGTACGCTATAACCGAGTTCACTATAACCGAGTTCACTATAACCGAGTTCACTATAACCGAGTTCACTATAACCTAGTTCACTATAACCGAGTTCACTATAACCGAGTTCACTATAACCGAGTTCACTATAACCGAGTTCACTATAACCGAGTTCACTATAACCGAGTTCATTATAACCGGAGTTCACTCTAACCGGAGTTCACTATAACCGGAGTCAACTGTGTAGAGTAATTTACCGCAGGCTTTCTATAGATAGGCAGCTGGTCTTACCGCTGTGGAACATTTTTGCCTGCGCGTGCGAAGCGGGCGTCTGGGAGGGTAGCCGCGGCTACGGTGGCCGGCACCGTGCATTTTGAACGCGGATGGAGTTCTAATTGGTCGGAGCCTTTGTGAGCTCGCCCTCGCCCTGGCCGTGCAGAAGCGCGGAGCAGCTCGTCTGAATAATGCGCATCGCCGCGAGATGAGTTTTCGACTTTTCGAGGCGGAGGCGGCGGAGGCAGAGGCGGTGGAGGTGGAGGCGGCGGCGGCGAAGGTGGACGTGGAGGCGGTGGCGGAGGCTGAGGCAGCCACGGAGGCGGCGGAGGCGGCGGAGGCGGCGGAGGCGGCGGAGGCGGCGGAGGCGGCGGAGGCGGCGGAGGCGGCGGAGGCGGCGGAGGCGGCGGAGGCGGCGGAGGCGGCGAAGGCGGCGGTGGAGGCGGCGGAGGCGGCGGAGGCGGCGGAGGCGGCGGAGGCGGTGGAGGCGGCGGAGGCGGCGGAGGCGGCGGAGGCGGCGGAGGCGGCGGAGGCGGCGGAGGCGGCGGAGGCGGCGGAGGCGGCGGAGGCGGCGGAGGCGGCGGAGGCGGCGGAGGCGGCGGAGGTGGCGGAGGTGGCGGAGGCGGCGGAGGCGGCGGCGGAGGCGGCGGAGGTGGACGTGGAGGTGGCGGCGGAAGATGAGGCAGTGGCGGAGGCGGAAGCGGAGGCGGAGGCGGAGGTGGAGGTCGAGGCAGCGGCGGAGGCGGAGGCGAAGGCTGGGGCGGCGCGGAGGTTGCGGCGGAGGCGGCGGCGGAGGCGGCGGCGGGGGAGGCGGAGGCGGAGGCGGTGGCGGAGGCGGAGGCGGAGGTCGAGGCAGCGGCGGAGGCGGAGGCGGAGGCGGAGGCGGCGCGGAGGTAGCGGCGGAGGCAGCGGCACAGGAGGCGGCGGTAGCGGAGGCGGCGGGGGCGGCGACGGCGGCGGAAGCTGCGGCGGAGGTGGTGGTTGAAGCGCAGGCGACGGCGGAGGCGGAATTGGTGGCGGCGGCGGCGGCTGGCGGTCGCGCGCGCTGGCGTCTGCCCGCAGGTCTCAGCGGCGAGGGCGCGCGCCGCCGCCATGAAATAGAGAGCGCCCCGCGCTTCGCCATCGATCAGGCCTCCGCGCGCCAAGAGCCCCCTCCCCCCCTCGGCGTGGACGCCGGGAAGCGAAAGCGCGATGAATAAACCTCAGCCAGGGCCTCGGCGCGCCTCCGCTCCCGCCCCTATCAATTCTTCACGTTTTCGGAAACGGAAATGCGGGAGTTACAGGATTCAAGGCTGAAGGGTTGTCGATTATCTTACCAACAGAAAGTGATTTCTCGCAAGTCCTTCTGCCGCCGCGTCGGTATTTCTTACTTATCTTACCTTTTTCTCGTATCTCACCGCAGGGAGATTCTAACCACGTGTGATAGATTGCAATGTGTAAAGTACAGTATGAGTTTGGGAGCACTTGGGCCTGGATCTGATGTCCGATGTTGAGTTCTAAAATATAATTAGTGATGTACCAACACTACATACATTCTTGTATTATTTATAACTTTTGCCATTTTCGAAAATTCTTACAGTTCATAGAAAATGAGATCTCTGCAATTATTTTAAGTCTCTTTATCTCTCCGCGGAAAAAAATTCTAAAGAAACAAATGCAAGTATTTTAGGGAAAATGATTTTTATATATTGCATTAATTTTCAGAAGAAATATGCTACTCGTTTTTTAAAAACTTGTACATGATGTTTTTAAAGATCTGATTGTTTGATAAGAGTGCATTTATGAGAAAATTCTCTATCTTCAAATTTGTATTTTTGCAATATTACATTGTTGCAATTTTAAAAAATACAGAATATTCGCTGAAAATGAGACCATAGTATTTTTTGTCCAATATCGGGAACATTTTGATTGAACATTTTAGCATTGAATGTACAATCTCACACAGGAAAACTGGTGGGCATACAGACGTTTTGCGGTCAATCGATTTTTTGGTATCTAGGACACACAAAACGAATTCTGACTACACAACGTGTGAGAAGAAATTATTTACTATTGCATATAGGAATATTATTTATTTTTCGTTACCACGGCCTGGCAATAAGTGTGTGTTTCCCGGCGCACGATTACAATACTTTCTCTTCTGGAGAAGGAAGACCAGAAAGTAAAAGTTATGATTATTGGGTTTTTCTTATTACAATATTGCAGTATAAGGTAATTCAACTTATTAGGGTCTTCTTCTATAATCATAATGACAGCATGAAACCTGTTGCATAAGATTAATGACACGTCTCTGTGTTGAATATCAAGAAAATGTGATAAAGAAATTAAGCAGAATGTTTATTAACTTTTCAGAGGGACCAGAAACACTTCCTTCCCTCATCATGGTGAATGATCTTTTGACTAATAATCAAGAAACTTTTGAACCGACACATTTTCTATCTCACATGACAAAAAAGGATAAAAGTTTCCCCAATGAATGTTATTTATCTTCGCTGGAGAGTTCATTTTTCATCTTCGTATACTATGTTTACCGCGTGGAAAAGTATCTTGATGGAGTCTACCCCATGATGGAAACAGAAATCTTTTCGTACCTCACAGTTTTGGTTGCTAGGCAGACAACGCGTTCCAGGTGATATAAATAATACGGTACATTCTTTGACATCACAATCAAAAAGTGTATTTTCTTGGGGCATAAGAATGTTAGAGCAGCGGAATGAAAAGTGTACTGTAAAGCAAATAGATTTTATCAAAAATGACATACTTTTCACATTTGTTGTTGAAATATAAAATTCAGAAATATTAAGTTTGCTGATACATTTTGTATCACCCTCGAAGGAAATGAATAAAAAAGTTTGATATGTTCTTTTGTAGACTGGAATTGGTGTACCATTACTACGCCTCATATATGAATTATATGCGATAAACTAAAGAAATAGAATGGCAAACACATTGTAAATGACATTATGTTAGAATTCTAAGAAGTTTGCAATAGTAGATTTAGATTTTGTTTAAAAATAGTGCTTAAAAATGATACTTAAAAATAATAGGACATTCGATTTAATTAAATATATGCAAAAAAATATCACGACATCTTCGTTAACGTTAAAGTTTATGTTATACATAATTTTTCATTTTATTAAATAAATTCAATAGATTACAGGCTTAAAGGAAAAAGTATTCTGTGGCGTATACAGACATGTTGAACCATTTAGATAAGTTCCCTCCAGTGTTTTTTGCTTCCCTTCACAGTATTCCCGAGATCTTTCTTGAAGGTATCATTCAATTTGCTGGGCTTCTTTCCTGGATTGCACCAGCCTACTTTGGAATTCAAAAGTTGTACTACACACTGTTTGCTGGAGATTCCTTTTCACAACATGGCCGCACCATTTCCGCTTTAACCCCTATGCACGAGGCGCTGCATCTACAATCCTGCTCTATTTCTATTTGATTTTTTCTATTATTTGAGATGTTTTCTGGTGAATTCCTCATTATTTCTGATAGATTTATCCGAATAATTTTGTCTTTTCATCTTCCTTTGACATCTCTGGAGTCCGGTATTTTATGCTGCCGTTGGTGACCCAATCTTTCGTATTACTAAAAGTTTCATTAATTGTTGGTGAATCAAGATTTTTGAAAATATTAATAGTACCTACTTGCAGATGCTAACAAAGAATTATTTACAAATTGAATATGAATAAATGCTAATTGTGAATAAATCTGTAAAACATCTTCTAACACAGAACTATTCTGAAGATCTATGTTAATAACAGGCTAGGTCAACCAAATTTTTACAATTTAAATATGTAAATAATTTGTGGCAATTCTCTCTGAATATAAAGACTATGATATGTTAAACGTGCCACTCAAAATATATAGGTTTCAATTCTTCCCGATGGATAGTCATTATCAGGTTTACAGTGGATTGTTGGTAGATTTTCTATTGTATTACTCAAATGTCCTATGTACTAGTAATATTTTAACACCAGATCCTTCCTGCATATTTCATATTTAAATAATAATGTAAAATATACGTCAGTCCTTTAGCCTTTCTACGAGAGGCAAGTCATTCAAAGCAAATAATGAAACGTATTTAAGGGGAAACGGAATGGCCTATCTCGCCAATGTTAATGAAAGGAACATTTTCTCAGGAACTAATTTACAGAATTGATATTTTATGTGAGTGTAGATTAATTATTTATAAGTAGTTTAACGAAACCGTTTACACAAATATTACTAGTTTTTTAAAGATAAATTTTTGTCTATTGAAATCGGTTTTGTTCTTAAAAATACTAACGTTTGTATGAATATTGTCTAAAGTATTTAACATTTTGTAAATCCGCTCCATTAAAGTATAAAAACTGGTATGCTACAGGCTCTGTTAAAATTTGAGTATCCTATTAGTAGTTGTTGATAAAATGTTCCCTAAAGATGAAGATTTTAAACTTAAGGGAAATGGTTCCTAAAGTTTTCAGTGCATTCCTTGCCTATATGCTGGGCAAACACAAACACAGATTTTGTGACGCTATTCAACCCTCAATTCTTACCAGAAACAGTGTGTTCAACACTAGAAAACACACTGTTGACATTTTCTCACGACGAAAGCAGAAGAACACCCTCGACGTTCAAGCAACACCCATGATGTGTCGAAACCAAAGATATTGGATATTATTACCTAGATGCACATGTAGCGTTACAAATTGAAGGCTGCCATATTATAGGCAACTGGTTCCCTGGCTGGTGCTGACAGGCGTATTGTGTCCGTACGCGACGAGAGTTGTGGGTATTTCCCACGTAAATTAGAACTTTGAAGTGCTTTTATCTTACTATACAAAGATTATTATTCACGCATCAATAAAAATATATAATGAGAGCTTCATAGTTCTGTGACTTCAAGGCCAATATAAAGAAGCACAAGAAGCAACTTTCAATAACCCAAATGATACAACAAAAACATGTTTCATTTAGTAACATGAGCATTTTTCATCTAATTGAAACTTATACTTGAATTTGGTCCCAGCATACCTGCACATGGAGTAAGAAAATATATTCGTTATATATACCCAAAATATTTGATTAATTTGAAAACTTGTTCGTATTATTAAAAATCTGACTACATAACGTGTTAAAGGGAGCAATTTACTACAGTTAAGAACATAATTTATCCACCCCACAGTACGAGTTTTTCTGTCCAAAAATCACCGTTTTTCCCCCGCAGCATTACATAACTTTCTCAATACTACGTATATTACTCTGTATACGAGACGTATTCGAGAAAGTAAAAATTAGAAGACAGATTACATGAATTTTGGTCATTTCATAGCATTCTTGAGAATGAAGATTTTTGTGTGTCAATCTTTACTTACATCATTTTCACTATAAAGTTAAATTTTCACTTAAAATAATTTGAATCTCTCCTTCAGAAAAAGAAACTATGCATTAGCTACGGAGGACAATGAAAGAAGTGGGAATGATGAAATTATCTTCGCTGAATTAAAAGTCCAACCATTCGAGCTATTTTCAATAACGTTATTTTTAAAACATTAAAATTTTTCGTAATTTATTTATCATAGTTAATAGGAACAATAAGGATGTGATTTTTGAAATTTTGAATCCGTAATATCCCGTGAAAAGTTTTAAGGCACACAGTTTTAAATGACCTCTCCCACATTTGCCTACAATATGGCGGAGAGCGCAATGTTCAATTTGTTACGCTAGTGCTCGCCTCTCACCATAGGAGTGCTAGGCCTTGGTCGAAACAGCCACGCTCACTTCCAAGCTACATAAACTTCAAAATTAAAAAAAACTTAGAGATGACATATTAAGATGAAACTTGGCTTATTTAACACAGAAAACTATAAAGTAATTAATAGACATAGGATGTTTAGGCACTAAAAATCGTCTTTCAAAAAGAGGCACTGAAAATATCAAGAATAAGGAGAAAAAAGGCACTGTCATAACATACACAATAAAATGAAAAATTGTAATTTTTGTCTATATTAATTTGTAAATTGAAATGCTCAAAACAAGTTCGTCCATTTTAATGTAAAACTAGGTTTACGTATTTACAATTCTTCTACATTTTATTCTTAATAGTTTGCATTAACCAGTAATATTTGAATATTACCTTAACTTTTCAAGGATCACAATTTTAAAGTTGCGACGACTGGAGGACCAAGTCAGTTTAAATGCGAAGAAGGATGTCTGAACGAAGTGACAAGTATATATTTTAGAAGTCCAACACTAGCCACACTGAATCTTTCTGGGAATTTATATTTATTTCCACTTAAAATTTCGGTGCTGTCAATCAACCTTGTTCTCAGTTTATGGCTGATATCTATGAAATAGGGAAATGGAGAAAAATCAGTTTGTATTCTTCCAGGAATTATCTCATAATTTAAAATACCAAGACGTGAATTGAAGATTTCGCAAAAGAATGGTCACGTTGGACCATCGCCGATTTTCCGATACCTCAGCATTGTGTATAAAAATAATAAATAAAAAGGCAAAAAAGTCCTAATAAAGGTATTTATGCAAAAAAAGGCATTTATGCTAAAATAAGCAAAAATAAGCATTATAAAACTTCGTCATACGTCATTTGTCGTGATTCGTGCACATATATTATCAGCCGTTAAATAAGTTCGCTAGAACAAAATAGGCATTTCCCAAAACATCCGATGTCTAGTAATTAATGATTCAAAAAGTAAAAAAATATATTTTTTCATCATTTTTGCCCTTTCTGGCTTCCCTTAACAATGATCACATTGGAATGAGAACACGGTCGATGACAAAGCTCCTTCGCCCGCAATTAATTTCGCTTAATCCACAGTTCGCGCGTGTGGCGTTTCCAGAACGACTGCTCGGCGGAGAGCGCGAACCCCTTTGCACCCAGCGACGGCCAGCGGCTCGTTAGCCCTGCGAGTAATCCGCGTGGAGAGCTCCTCACGTGGCCCAGCCGTGCCCGGCGCACGGCGCACGCGGCTTAACGCACGCTCCTTCAGCCCGCGATTATTCACGCCGGGCGCCCATTAAACGACCGCCATATTTTAAAATAACCGACCCCTCTCCCTCTCCCTCCCCCCGCCCCGCGCGCTCTAGCGTCGCCGCTGGCGCCGCGCCGGCGAAGCTTTGGCGCTCCGCCGCCAGACGGAGCCACCCGCCAAGCGCCTGCTAACAAGCCACCGCCGACACGTTGCACGCCCGCCAACGAGGCCACAAGATAAGGGGGCGACATCGGCGACAAAACATCAAAGTTTTGAAACATCGATGTTTCAAATCAAAACTTTTATTTATTTATTTA
>BLKR01000766.1:173057-285557 GCA_011170035.1 Teleogryllus occipitalis | reverse complement strand
TTTTTCTTTCTTTCTTTTTTCTTTCTTTTTCTTTCTTTCTTTTTTCTGTCTTTCTTTCTTTCTTTCTTCTTTCTTTTTCCTTTCTTCTTTCTTTCTTTCTTTCTTTCTTCTTTCTTTTTTCTTTCTTCTTTCTTTTTTCTTTTTTCCCCTTCGTTTTGAGAGTCTCTGGTTGACGAGTTAGCCTCAGCGTTGGTCTTAGCTGAGATGGAATTACAGTGAAAGCAATGACTTAAATAAACAGTAGTCAGAACTCTACTACCTTCTGACGCAAACAATATAGGCGCCGGGGGAATATGCGGTGACAAAACCAAGAATCCATTCCATACTAGTGGTGCTAAAACAGCACGTATTTTCACGCAAAAATTACGCGAAATGTACTCAAATTTTCGAAAAATTGTACATGACGTTATCTGCAGATCTGCCTTTAAGGTGCTGATTTCATTATGAAAAAAGAAATCTTTGTCTTTGAAATTTTAGTTGTAGGAAAATTCCGAAAAAAAATTGAACTTTTCGAATTTTCGAAACATTAGGGTATTAAACGAACTGATGAGATCAGCACTATTTTGTCAAACGTCCTTCACACTATTCATCAACAAAATTTAACCAAAAACAATTTTTTTTTGAAAATTTTGAAAATGTTCCAGGGGCTTCATGTAAAGTACCCCCCCAAATTATAATTTCGGTTTGAAATTCTAGGGGACGCGACATCAGCCAAATCTATTGGGAAATATCAATTTTTTTAGGAGAAAATCGGTTGAACGGTTTAGCCTCTAGCGTTGTTTACAGACGGGCGGGCAGACGTTTTGCCGTCATTCGAATTTTCGGTATCAAGGACTTACAGAACATGGGTTCTGACTACACCACGTATTAGAGGATTTATTTTTCTAAACTTAACGACTGGATCTATCTACTTTTTCGTCATCAGCGACCTTTAATAAGAGTTTTTCTGCCGAAAATTCGCCGAGATTTTCGCGCAGCATTACATCGTTTTCTCTCAATCCCGTAGCGAGAAAGTAAAATGATGGAAAAGTGCAAAGGCATTGGCCGATTTCGTGACGTGGCGATGGTGGCATCCGGCAGAGAGTGCATTGGGGATGATGGTAGCAGGGGGAGGGGGCAGTGCGTGCGTTGGTGACTGGTGGTGGTGGTGGTGGTGGTGGCGGTGGCGGTGGCGGTGGGGGCGGGGCGGGGGCGAGGGTAGCCTACCAGGAGCCACTGCGATTCGTGCGAGACAGACACTCGGAGGGGAGCGAGGGTGATGTCTGCCCTGCCCGATTAGGAGTTGACTGCTTAATTCACGTTCAATGGACACGTGGCCTTGGTTAATAGAACGATTACAGGGCGACGTGGATACAATTCATTCAAAGATACAATTCGTCGATAAAGAACAGCGTCTATTCTTTGTGATATAGATGCCTTTTGAAGAGGAAGTACTAATTTCCTTTGGATGATGGGTGTTTTAAGCGCAAGACTTGTGTACTCATTCTACCCTTGTAGGGGATAACATGAACATCAAGCTTTTCGAAATCTTTCGGGAGTTGTATGAGTCATACTATTATTTAAAATAAATACCAAAATACTGCATCGTTGTGTTGAAACAAATGGAAACATCTTCCTTGAAATATTACCTAAAAGTTAAAAAAAATAATAATACTAAACTAATAAGTATTCTTCTGCTAAAAATTGTTTTTTACTCATTTTTCATGTACACACACATTAACATAATAAGTAACTTAAATTTAATTGCTGTGAATATAGAATGCAGATTATATTTATTCCAGATATATCTATTTTAGACATTAAAAGCGTAAGTATCTTTAAACTCAACTTAATATGTATACTTGTGTGTTCAAATGTTTTATTAAATTCAATTCAACAGCACCTTTCAATTCCTCTTTCCATTTTATGGTGATTGTTCCTGTCCTTGTCCTCCTGTTCTTTACCTCCTATTTACTACCTTTTCCTCTTGCACTATATGTTTCCACACGCATACACACACACACGCACGCACACACATCTTTGGGAGTAAATATCAGTTTTCTGCGAAACGCCGGTTAGCATTCTGTTACTCTTGCCGTTTCGGGACAAGAAATACAAAAGAACAAACGGAAAGGACAAATTTCGCCACCAGAGAATTTGTTTTACGAGTGGGTTGTGAGAATCACGTCCCCTACGGGAAGCATGTGTGTCTCGGGTAAAAGGAATATTTTACTAACTGCATCATGAAGTAATACACTCAGAATCGGAGAAAACCGAGAACATTTATTTCCTTGAGGGTTTTGAAAGACAAAATGGAAATTTGCAAAATACAAATATCTTTATCAACAAATTTGCAAATTAATGTGTTCATTAAACAACAAATGTATTCAATTCTTCATATGAATTTATTTAAAGGTAATCAAAATTGCATTTTAGGTCGTGGCCTTATATTTCTAATTAAAAACTAAGTACACTATTTACAATTTATGGTTTTCTTTCTGGTGTTATATTAAACACTTCTCTACTATCCGGAAGCTCTCAATACCCCTTTCAGAATCCAACTACAAGGAATGTAACTTTTTCAGCTGCAAGAAAAAATTTAAAAAAGGATTGCAGATTATTCAGTTGGAAGGAAAAATTAAAAAAAGGATTGCATCTTATTTAGCTGACACAAAAATATTAAATAATGCAACTTTCCCATTCCACCATTGAATGCGCTTTCTTTAAATTTTTTCTTAATGTATCACAGAAAAAGAATTGACCCAATATTCTATGTAAAGATATATTTTTCTACATTTTACATTTATACGTACATTTATTTATTAAGCGTACATTTATGAATGCTCTTTTAGCATTCATCAATGAAATTTCTATTGATTATTATCCATCACGTTCAGAATTTGACGTTTCATTTGCAATTACTTGTATTGCGTTTCGTGTAGGAGTATTTGCGAAATGATTTCAACACAGTAGAAAATATATGGACGACTGCCAATGCGTGAGAAATCCTATTTAACCTGTGCATTCCATGACGCTCTTGGTTTCGGAGTGGGTAGTTAGAGATGACAACAGTGTTACTCTGTACAGCCCCATCAGCTTTTCTGGTCTGTGCGCGGATAATCGCTTTGAGCGTTCGCAGTCACTGCTTTTAGAGCTCTTCCTGTCGTCCACTATGACGTATGAGTGCATGTGGATTTCGGTTAATCCGCCAACGCAGATGATGGGAGATTCCAATTTCTGAGTTCCATCTGCTTATCATTATAGACTATTCACAAAACTCCATTAAACCAATAAATCAATCAAAAATGTTTAATTTATAATTTAAATAGTTACTTGCTTGTAATTACGTGCTACTATTTAAATGTATATTTAAATAGCATATAAAGTACACTCCCGTTTTCTACATTGCTGCAAAATACAATTGTTGCTTTTATAGTTACTAATTTCGTGGAGTGTTCTTAACGACCTTAACTAATTTCAAACACTTACGTTACTAATTTCTAACACAAGACGTTACGACTCAATGACCAAAAGCGAAAATATGGTTCACTGTTCACAGTATGAAGATATGAGTAGAGGATAAAAAAAGAAGTAGTGAGGTGTCTTATCTTCCCAAAAGGCTACGTTTTTTTTTCCAGTGTGAAAGGTAAGATAAAACATCGTTATTCTATTCCTTCAGTATTGTTCTTCCACAATTCATTACCACGATCTGAACCTATCACGCTACTTATATTAAGTAGGGAATATGCCTACGAATCAAACTCTAGGCCAGATTACCGTGCTACTGTGCACAAGCTGTGGATTGTAAAGCTATCTCTACTCTGCTCCCGTTGAGTAAAGAGACTCGAGGGGCGGTTGGGAAGAGGAAATGAAAAGGTGGGACAGGCAGAAAACTCAGATGCCGGCCTATAAGAACGTAATTCTCTCCAACGATGAAGACATTTTACTATTATTATATAATGAATGCAAGAAAAGAAAAAGTATTTTAATATTTACAAAAAGAAAATATTTAATGATAAACCCCCTGTCAATGATTGAAAAAAAACAAACAAATTAATCCTTATCTGAGTTATTTTGTAAAAACATTTCTTTACGCCATTTAATAATTTTAAAAAATTAAAAATATTTTCCCCTCAAAATTTTGAAATGCACATTGTGTAACCTTTTAGGATGAGATGCCCATACGGTCACCCTAGGCATATAGGGGTTAATTAGCAGTTAATTACCAGTTGAAATATTATTCGCTAATATTGCATCTGATGCTAATGTTACCGATTTGAACAATTTGTTAACTTTAAAGCACGAAATTATAGATTTGCCAACAAAGAAGAAAATATAACTTTTTTTTTAAACCCAACATATTTCTGTGCTGAAATTTCATGATATCTCTCTTCCGTTTAGAGAACGTCTGCTCGCATGGACAAATATTGATGCAGTTGACTCTGGTTATAGTGAAGTTCTGGGGACTAACATGTTTGGTTCACTATATCCGAGATTCACTATATCTGATGATGTCAAAATGAAATAGAATTTCTCCATAATGATAGATTTTATTAATATAGAGATTCAGCAAAATACATGAACGGTACGATTTAAAAAATTTCAATATATGTATTTGTGCTTACAAATCAATGATTTTTAATACCTTGCTTCATACTTTTCTTTAGTAATTTCTCTGTACTCTTGTCCAAAGTTCGTGCTCTCTCCTTACTTGATTCTGCATTGCCCACTGTCTCTAAGTATCGCAATGCAGACTTGACATCTTTCAATGCCTCTTGCACTGTTAGAACACCGTCCCACTCTCCGAATGCCCTTCTACTCCCTTAATAACATGCGAAATCCATTTAGTTTCCAGGACTTATTTCCTACGTTCACTAGAGCCGCGGTTCAGGTTCACTATAACCGAATATTTTTATGCTTATTTCTAATGTAAGTGAAACTAGTCCAGTGACTTAAGTTCACTATAACCGAGGGTTCACTATATCCAAGTTCACTATAACAGGAGTCGACTGTGTTATGTTTGCGGATTTCTTTGGAATCTTCCCAAGATTACGTCGGAAGTTCCGGGCCTGGGGCACATTCACATTTTCCTGAGAAGTAAAAAGAACTCTTATCTAAGAGTAAACACAAAATGATAACACTGTGCTTTTGATTATGAAAGATACGACGATTATTGTGATAGCATTCTCTAGCATTATTTTATGCATTCATATTGCATCACTATTTAGAAAGTTACTGAGTATATAGGAATGAGTGTATGAAATACTAAGTGTGAGTTGAAAATTTTGTTGGTATTTTTAGTGTCACAACAGAATTTCTATAAATTCTGTTGTGACACTAAAAAAATTCGATTGATTTTTTATCTCAAATAAACTCTATAGTTTATTTGAGATAAAAAATCAATCGAATATGTAAACATTTGTATATTTTTTTATAATTTTAATTAGCTTCAAGCAGAATTCCTTTTGAAATACAAAAGGCCTCGAATTCCTTCAAATTGATGGGGGAATATCATTTTTAGACGGAATCGGCTGATCGATTTAGGCGCTAGCGTTGACCACACACAAACGGACCGACAGACGTTTTGCCGTCAATCGACTCTTCGGTATCTAGAACCCACAAAACAAGCATTCTGACTACCCAAGGTGTTAGAGAAAACAATGTATAATATATAGGGACAAGATTTATCAACTTTTTCGTTACTAGGGCCCGGTAGTAAGATTTATCTGTGGAAAATATTCTCCGTTTTCGGAAAAACGATTAAAATACTTTCTCTCCTTACAAAATAAGGGATAGAAAGTAATTCTCTTCTTACGAAGTAAGGGCGAAAAAGTAATTCCTCTTGCGAAATATGGCCGTGAAAGTAAAAATGAAAATGAAATGCTAGAAAATTAAGTATTTTACATGAAATTGTAGTGGATTTACATAGAGTACGCGCATTTCACCTTTAGCTTAAATTTTCCATTTGGCAGAATATTAAAATTAATTATATTTATATTATCTAACATTTTAAATGTAGAAAATCAATAAGATCAACATTTGTGCGTACATATTGATAATCCACATTTCAATTTGCACAAAAAGTAGTGAAATTACGACAAATATTCCGTTTGTGTGCTTTCCAATGTTTATCTTATTTAAAGTGAATTTCCGCTATTGCACTTTTCTAACTGGCGATTTATTATACTAATCAATATTTTCGCAATAACTGCTGGGTTTATTTTGCACAGTGTTCTGTTTTGAAACGTACTGAAATTATCATTTGGCATTTGTTTGATAACTCTCGGAAGACGTGAATAATGAACAGTAAATTGTTATATTTATTTCAAATCTTTTAGTTTTTAATTTCGACAATACGTTCAGTCGAGTCTGGGAATACTGTAACTACTTGAGAAGACAAATTAAAAATTGAGGTCTAGAGTTTTAGTTGTTAATTTTTAAGAATTGAGAATGCTAATTGAGAGTGGATGTTTGCTTTATTGGCTGTTTCGGCTTTACTACGTGAAAATATTACGAATCCTCAGAGTTATTATAGCAGTATTCCCTACTGTGGAGAAGTATCCTTGATCGAACTCACACCTAGAGTTATTTATTATGATGCCAATATCTAAACTAAAGGCCATTCTCACATTCATACATATGGCACGTGTGAATGGCTAGATGATTAGGTTATTGGAACAGTTGGTGAAAATAATGGATCATTGGGGTCAGACAGCGAAACTTCCTGGAAAATCTGCAGCGGATTCACAAGGATAGATGATGATACATTACTATGTAATTATGAAATGACATAATCTCAAAAAATTAATTCTGTATGTTAGTAGAACAAGGAAAATAAATTTTTGTTCCTACCGTAACTTTCTGAGAGTTTATTACATTGTACCTTATTTTACAATATTAATATTAATCAATGATTCTTCACACATATTTCACACGATTATGACATAAACTACTGTATTACTATATAAATTATTCTATATTTTCGTGATTTTCTAACAAACTACAGAGTGTTCGGAGAGGAACCATCGAAACGACTAAAATAAGCTCTTAAGAAAAATTTAATCATAATTCGCCCAATAAACTTCATGATATTTCTAATGGCTGAGCCGCCATAAGCACTGAAACGTTGGCTTGAAAAAATTGCCTTCTAGGCAAAAAATTGCATTGCAGAAGCACAGAAACATTCCAGAAACATGTAAATTGTTTATTATTTACAAAAGAAATGAATATATTAGTTCAAAAACAAAAACTAACCCTGAAATAAAAAAGCAGTGGAATTGTGTTTGATTGCTTTATATTTCTTTTGGTAATAATAAAAAAATTACATCTTTCTGGAGTGCTTCTGCAATGCAAATGTTTGCGTAGAAAACATTTTTTCAAACCAACTTTTGAGTGCTTATTACGGCTCAGTTCAAACAGTTTACTAGACAAAATATGCTTAAAATTGTCTTAAGAGTTTCTTTTAGAAGTTTCGACATTTTTTCACCGAACAACCGGTTTATTATATCGGTATTGCATTTAGTGACATTAATATCGCACAATTTACGTGACGAGAAGCAATAAGAAAATACTATAACGAAGAGTTGACATACGATGAACGTAATCCCGCGCAACCGATTTTCCCAAACGCAAACTGTGTCTTCCGCCGCGCGTGGACGCCCTCCGGGAGCGCCCTCCACACAGGCCCGCGAGTGCGCCACCACAATGCCCTCATCCCGCGCGCGAAGAAAAGGCCCGAAGGGATGGACAAAAGGGCGGCCACAAAGGGCGTGCCGACACGCAGCGTAATTAGCGCACGCATCGGTGGTCCCGTACCCCTGCATCGCCCGCCCCGCCCCGCACCACGTCCGCGAGAGGGCGTTTTTTGTGCGGGATGGGCGTGGAGGCCGCCCGCGTGGACCGAAAGACGCGCGGTGCGGTGCAACGAACGCGAGGGAGCGCCGGGCGCCCTGCGCTTTTTTCTTGAGGGCCAAATGCCCCTTTTGGGAGCGCCGTGCGCGGGGCCGCACTTGAAACTGTGTGCCGCGGTGGCGGTGGCGGTGGCGGTGGCGGGGGCGGTGGCGGTGGCGGTGGCGGTGGCGGTGGCGGTGGCGGTGGCGGTGGCGGTGGCGGTGGCGGTGGCGGTGGCGGTGGCGGTGGCGGTGGCGGTGGCGGTGGCGGAGGCGGAGGCGGTGGCGGAGGCGGAGGCGGAGGCGGAGGCGGAGGCGGAGGCGGAGGCGGAGGCGGAGGCGGAGGCGGAGGCGGAGGCGGAGGCGGAGGCGGAGGCGGAGGCGGAGGCGGAGGCGGAGGCGGTGGCGGTGGCGGTGACGGTGACGGTGACGGTGACGGTGACGGTGACGGTGACGGTGACGGTGACGGTGACGGTGGCGATGGCAGCGAGGGCGGAGGTGCCAGCGGTGGTGGGGGTGGGATGACAGAGGTGGCGGCAGAGGCGATAGCGATGGTGGTGGTAATGGCGGTGGCGGTGACTGTGGTGGCGAATAGAGGGTGGTGATGGCAGTGGTGGTGGCGGTGGTTATGGCGGTGAATGTGGTGATGGCGGAGGCGGTGACGCTGGCGGTAACGGCAGCGGTGGTTGCGCCGATGGCAGCGTTGGCGGCGGTGGCGGTGGCGCTTGATGTGATGGCGGTAACGGTAACGACGGTGGCGGCAGCGGTAATGGTGGCGGTGATGGTGGCGGTGGACGTTTCGGTGGTGGCGGTGGTGGTGGCAGTGGTGGATTGCGTTGGCTATGGCGGTGAATGTGGTGATGGGGGACGCGGTGCCGGTGCCGGTGGAGGTGGCGGTGATGGCGGCGGTGATGGCAGCGTTGGCGGTGGTGGTCGTTGTGGCGATGGCGTTGGCTATGGTGGTGGCGGTGACGGCGGCGGCAGACGTGGCGATACTGGCGGCGGCAGTGGTGACGGCGGTGATGGCGTTGGATGTGGTGATGGCGGAGGCGATATCGCCGGCAGTGGCGGTGGCGGTGGCTGTCGACGGCGGCGTGTGCTTTGTGGCTGCGGGGTGGGAACGCCCCATGTAAATAACGCGTTGGAAGAAGCTCCAGCCGCTGCCTCCGCCTTGGCGCTTTTGTGCGCGGCCCTGTTAGTCGCCGACGCGCGCTTTGTGGCGGCGTCTTTGATTTTGGCGGAGGCCTCCGAAGAGCCGCCCCAGCACGTGTTCCCGCGCCGCCGCGGTCCGGCGCCGTCTCGGGTTCCCAGCCACTGGGGTCCCGTTACCGCGCTTTTGGAAGACACGTTAGTGGTAATCTACGCACACCTTCTAGGAACCAAATCCTCAGAAAGCTCCCTCGGCTCTGTAACAACGCGTTTTTTATAATGATCATGGTTACTCGCAGTTTTTTTTAAAGTTTTACAGGTATCTCACAAACAATCGTTGTATTGAACTTCGTTCAAGAGCTAGCGGTGCTTTATTATTCTCGTAAGGTAATATGTTCTTTGAAAATAATGCTTTGTAGTTATGTTACGATTTCACCTTATTTTTACAAACTAAAATTTCGTATGTTACTTTTCAGTGTCCAGTTTCATTTTACCATCCTCCCATTATGAGTGAGATGAAAACGCTTTTTGCACATTTACTATTTCTGTTGAAGATTCATTTTCTAAACGACAGTATTTTTAAAAAATGTATAGTTTTCTTTTAACAATAATTTCGGTGTATTGTTTCTGAAAAACATGTTGCACGAAATTTAAAAGAATATTTGCTGTTTGGTGGGCTATTTTATCTTGTTTTAATCTCTCTTTGCCTTCCTCTCGCTTGCTCTCCCCCATCCTCTGGCTGAAGGGATAAAAGGCACTGCCTGACTGCGACGTATCGAATCTTGACAAAAACTAATTTTATTTTTCAATTTGTTTTCCTTGAAGATATTTACATAGTTCAGTTACATTGACTCTACATATGTTTGTTGACTTACTTACTAAACTAAAATTAATCTTACAACTAGTATTACGGTCGAGGAAACCTAATGGTCACTTCTAATCAGGGTCCATTTCGGGAAATTGTTGTAGGAATATATGGAAAGGATACTTATTTTTTATTCTTGTGGAATTAATGGGGTTTCTAGCTAGGTTGAATCCGATTAAATTTGGTATCTGCATTAGATTGGAGTAGAATTGGGTGGATAGGTATAGAATGTGCTGGGTTGGAGATAGAATTCTTTATGGATATGTGCATTCGATATGAACACTGGTGCGTTGGTAATTGTCCTTAGAAAATGATTTTTAATAATTTGGATTGACAAAAACTAATAACGGAGAATTACTCCATATCAACTCTCAAGGATTCAGAGACGCCCTGCATAAACGAAGACGAAATAAAAAAATAAAATAAAATAAAAGCTAAATTATTTCTCCATTTGATAACAAATTTTACTTCAAAGAAAATTTATTTTTCAAGTTTGGATATTTTGCAACAAAACTACTGTAGAGCCATCAACAAATATCAGTGGTTGTATTTGTATCATTTTATAGCCGTCTGTATAATTCGCGATGACAAGTAACATTCCCGGGGAAAAATAAAGTGCGCCTACAGCGTATTCGGTTCAGGGCCGTGTGCGGCGGCGACGGCAAGATGGCGCGCCCGCGGCGACGCTCGTAAACGCGTCGGGCGGCGGTCATAACCGCGGCCGGCTTATGACGCTCGTATCCTCGCGACGCTGCGTTTTACGATCGGCGGTTGTTACTGCTGTCATCAGGGCGCGGTGGGCGGGGACGCAGGCGGTGCCACCTAACCCTCCACCCCTTTGCTCTGGTTGTCTCTTTCTTCCGTTGCGCTTTATCCCTTCTTCTTGGGCGTTGCGCTGGCTTTGGACCAACTTCGCTTGTTCCCCTAATAACACACATATAAAAACATAAAAATTGTATCCATTCATAAATAGAAAATCAAAATTATCAATAGACTCAGCATTAATAATATTTAAATACATTATACGACCTTCACTGACCTACGCCTGCCCAAATCTGGGGAGGTGCCGCTAAAAGCAACCTTCAAAAACTGGAAGTATTGCAAAATATTTTTTTAAGAAATGTTTTAAAAGCTCCATGGTATATCAGAAATGATCAAATTTTAAAAGAACTATCTATAAAACCTCTGAAAACTTGGATTTTAAAACTTTCTTCTAATTTCTACTCTTCTCTTTCACCTTGCCCAGCCACTCCTTTGTACACTCTAGGTAAATCAGCCAATCTTTTTCGACGAATAAAATCAAGATATTCTAAAGACCTCTTACATCCTCCTTAATTAGCTGTAAAGCAGGTTCCAACATTTCTAAATGAAATATTTATGTTTTAATTCAAATATTGTATGCATTTTTCTGAAGGACCCTTCCTGGGTATCCTTAGTTGTTATTGTTTATATTGTAAATATTAGTCTTCTACCATTGTTCATGCATGATGAAATGTAATTACACAAAATTGTATACTATGTATCATAAAAACCCTTGAAATGCATAATAATGTCGAACAAGGAAATAAAAAACTATTTAAAAAAATCTCTTGTTCCTATTATTTTTCCTCGTTACAAGATTTATCCCTTTTGTTTGGTATTCGTTCTTCTTTACTCTCGTCGTCGCTCTCCTCTACGACTAATTCTCGTAATTTTCTCTCCCTGTTACCAACTTTTCTAAATTTACTTGTCTCCTCTGTTATCAACCATCTTCTTTACAAGTTGTTAATTAAGAATTATTTATTAGGAACGTCACAGCAGATTTTCGTCCTTCAACTTAGTTTAAACTACGTTGTTAAACATCTCATGCGACATGAGGCTAACATGACGTATTCTCTTCACCGTAACTAGCAACATCCGCCTGCTTGAGCTTTTCTTCCTCACACAGCTACAGAAACTCGGACGATTTTAAAGGAAAGCTACAACTATATTTTTGCCTCGACCGGGTATCGAACACGTAACCATACACGGGAAGCTACTACGCTGCCCATGAGTCATCCTAGAGGCTTGTGCTGTTTTAATTAATCTTAATTTGAGAAATTATTTGCATATTACAACGGAAAAGTATGTCCAGTGTGAATTAATTGAAAATGACTGAAATTAGAACAGATTATTATTATTATTATTATTATTATTATTATTATTATTATTATTATTATTATTATTATTATTATTAATAACAATAACAATGTTTCTTCAAACTTTCTCAAATCGTTCAAAACCCCTAATTGTCGTGATAATGTTATTACACCCCAATTTTCCTCACAATATCGTCAATATAGTTCGACTCTCAGCTCTTTTCTCGTTCTCTCGAAGCTTTTGGTCATATTATCCTTGTTCACCGCATTGTTTGGTTTTCTCCTACCTGCTCTGCTTCTCGTCATTTTGCTTCGAGCAGATTCTCATGGACCAGTCTCCTGTATTGCTTGATTGCAGAAAGACCACCAGAGATGGTTACCCCGTAGCGAGGTTACTCGCGTTTCATACTGTAGTTAGATTGCGCAGTTTAACCGCGAGATGTTTGCGAGAGTAATGAGAGAGGTGAAAGGGAATATGATGCGTGATGTTACGGAAGTGCGGAGAAGTGGAAAGTAGGGAAGGTGGTGAGAGATAGTGTAGAGAAAGTTACGTATTGCTAAGCAAAAACCGACCAATTTGGGACATAAAAATTAGTATAGTAGGCTCATAATACTGTAAAAAATGGATAATTTTATTCGCATATGTAGAAACATACTTCTGTATTTCTTACTCTTGCATGCTTCGTAGTTAGAATCGAAGTTTTCTGAGTTCATGATACCGACAAAATTGGTTTTACGGCGAAATATCTGTTTTTTATTCCTCAAACAAATTACACAAATGTTTTTTTAAAAATATCTGTCACGTCATTAATATTTACATTGGAATCATTTTTATACATAATTACATTTCTGAGAGTAAGTGCTTCAAATGATTTCTTGTGAATTTTGTCGACAACTCGTAAGTTTTTTATGAAAATTTGCTCCAACTTGTTCATTTTCAGAAATGCTGAAACGACATTTTATCAAAAACTGCTTCAAATTTTTGAATTAAAATTTGGATGTAGAACCATGTTTTACTCTTCTGCATTTATCTTAAACTCATATTTCAATTCAACTGTTAGGGGACCGAACAATTGAAAGAATATGAAAGATGTCTAGGCGCAGATAGATAGCTGCTGAGAAGAGGGTGATACAATACCGATAAGCTAGCTTTGACTAAAGAGATTAGAAAACTTACTAGTGGGAGAAAGTTTGTGCTAATCTGTAGCACAATCAGTTTTCATCTAAAAACCCACACAGAGTTACCGGGAATTGAACTTGGGTACCAGTGTTTAGCGATCTGACCACTACACAAAGTTTCTTCTTAACGCTGATGTAGTACCAGTAACATTGTGTAGACTACTCCACTCGAGAAACGAAAACCAATTGAGTTTAACTATACATATAAAATTCGCGAATCAGGGCGGTGTAGCTCAAAAAATTTATTGCTTTTTCTATCCGATTTTTCTTACCGCCCCTCCCTACTGGCCAATAATGAGCGGCTCATCTATCTTGGGAGGCGGTATGTATTGATTGCGGTGTTGATTTGCAATGAATAGCATATGTTCTATAACATAACCTCTTTGATTTTAACATATTTTTAGTTATTTTCAATATTTGGCGTTTTTTAGAACTCTGTTGGACATAATTTCATTCGTGGAATAGTCCTATTATATACCACTGCTTTGAAATTCTCAGATAAATTCAAGCCCTCATAGTATTACCTATGAAACGATTGCCAGTGAAACTATAGCTAGGCGGTATCTGTCAAGCCGAGAGCCAATGTAAGGAAGGTGCATATGAATTCCATAGAGCATATATAATATTTTTATTCTTAAATTCTGTTTACATAGCTAACGTATGGCCTAGCTTATAAACATCATTTAAACCGCGACTGCACGAGTCATCCACAAACCATCCTCTCTCATCGATCACAGGGGTATTGTCTTTATGTTTAGGCTCGCCTGTACTCGACTGGGATGAGGTCATCTTGGGCAGTGTAGCGAAAATAGCAGGCAGCGCTCCCTGCTATAGCCTCGGCGACAATGCGCTCACGTAGCACGCGCATCTATTCGCCAGTAGTAAATTTACGGAGCAGCGCTGCAAATATTTGATTAAAGAAAATTCCATTATTATGGAAAAAGTCCCCATTTTTGGAAAGAGCTGGTTTCCCATTGGTCGTTGCCTTTCGTGTGCGTGGGTAGCATGCGCTGCCTGCCGGGTGGGCGGGCGATACTGATGTAATACCAAGAATATAGTGTAGATAATAATATTATCTAAACTACGTTATCTATCAGTGAAACTATCGCGTAGCTACAGTTTTCCCTGGTAATATTATTACAAGTGAAACTATAGCTAGGCGGTATTTGTCAAGCAGAGAACAAATGTACGTAAGTCACATTCGCTTCCATGAAGCGTTTGTGAAATATTGTCAAATATTTGATTAAATAAAGTTCCATGAATGTGGACAAGTCCCCATTTATGGAAAGCGCTGGTTTCCCATTGGTCGCTGCCTGCCAGTGGGTGGGGCGGGCGCATTGCCCGGCGCCGCGCGTCCTCCTTGGCGAGGCCCGTGTGGGCGGGGCTCCTCAAAGCGGCGCGGGCAGCGACCGTGCGGTGAAGGGGCAGTCAAAGGCGGTCGGAGCTGGGCGGGGCGGGGTGGGACGGGGGCGGGGCAGGGGGCGGGAGTGTGGGCGGGACGGGGGCTTTGGGCAGGGTGGGACGGAGGCTGGAGGGGGCAGGGGAAGGGCCGGGACGGGAGCGGAACGGGGACGGGACGCGGGACAGGGGGCAGGACGGCGGCGAGGCGGAGGCAGGACAGGGGTGGAACGGAGACAGGATGGGGGCAGGACAGGGACAGGACAGGGACAGGACAGGGGGCGGGAATGTGGGCGGGACAGGGAACGGAACGGGGGGGGTGGGACGGAGGCCGGAGGGGCGGGAGCCGGGCCGGGCCAGGCCGGGCGGGACAGAGGAGCGGAACAGGGGACAGGACAGAAAGGCGGGACGAGGCAGGACGGGGCGGGATGGGTGCGGGACGGGGGCGGAACGGAGACGGGACGGGGGGCAGGACGAGGGACGGGACGAGGGGCCAGGACAGTGGCAGGACCCGGGGCGGGACGGGGGACGGGCCGGGACAGGAGCTGAACGGGGACAGGACCCGAGGCGGATCGGGAGCAGGACCCAGGGGGCAGGGACTGAGGCGGGTTAGGGGGCAGGATGAGGGAACAGGAGACGGGACAGGGGAGCCCGGGACGGGTGTAGGACAGGGGCAGGACGGGGGACGGGCCGGGACGTGAAGGAACAGGGATGGGACGAACGTGGAACAGGGAGCAGGACAGGGGCAGGACAGGGCAGGACAGGGGGCAGGACAGGGAGCAGGACGGGAGCGGGTCAGGGGCAGGACAGGAGCGGGATGGGGGCGGGGCGGGGCGGACGGCGGGACGGGGGTGGGACGGGGGACGGGGGACGGGACGGGAGCTGGACAGGGCGTATCGGAGGCAAGCGGAGGCGGGACGGAGGCCATAGCCCGAAAGACGGGCGGAACGGAAGCGGAGGCGGGGCGGAGGCGAAGAGGGGGCGTGGCGCGGCGGGTAGGGCATGCAGGGAAGGAGGCGGGGCGGCGCCTTGCACGCTGCGCCGGCGCGTCTGAAGGGCAGCGTGAGCGAAGGGTGGCTTCGCCCTCCACCCCCTCCCCCTCGCATCCCACGCTCCCCGCCGCCGCCGCCTTGCTGTGCCACTGCGCCCTCACGGGCGATCGCCCCCACAAGGAACTGCGTTGAGCGCCGCTCACATGCGGCGCAAGAATGGAGCGTATCGCCGCCCGCCTCGCCAAGGAATTTAATCAAGTATGGTCTCCAACACCTTCCTCTGCGCGGGCAAAGGCTTGTTTTTCACGCAAAATTAATATTGCCGTAAGATTTATCGCGTTGGAAAAGACCCAGTAATCATTATCTCGTGAAAAAATATTTCACAGAAATTCCGTATTCGTCGACTTGTGTGATAATGATAAATATAGGAAGTATTTCTTTCGAGAGATCTCTTTTAACTTTATTTGTGAGATGTGCAGTCACCGGGATGTTTTACCGCTCCGTTTTGCAACTTCTTCTGTAGAAATTATTAGCATGTGAATGATCCTCATGGGATTATTACAAGAGAGAGGGAGAGAGAGAGAGATGGAAAAAGAGAGAGAAAGGAAGAAAGAGATAAAGAAAAAGAGAAGGAGAGAGACAGAGAGAGACAGAGAGAGAAAGAGAGAGAGAGAGAGGGAGGAAGGAAGGAAGGGCGAGGGACAGAGAGAGTGAAAGAAAAATTAACCCAAGTAGTTTATTAGACAAAATATTTTTAAAATGGTCTTAATAGCTTATTTTCGAATTTTCGACGTTTCCACCACGGACATTCAGTATATGTGTATAACTTCATTTTATGAATTTTTGCGAATATTTGTTCATTGTCAGAAAGTAATAACTTTCGTCTCCTCTAGGTGCTCTCTACGTGGCCTCTACGTTTGTAACTTACCGTATACATACTATATAACATACAGTTGTATAGTCTTCTGAGACTTTGCTGCAAGTTCTTCGGCAGAAAATAAAATATCGTTGATCATTCACGAATTCTTGAACATTTTCAAACCGTTTTATTAAGAAATCAAAACTTATTTTCGAGCCTGAGTAATCAATTCACACTGTGAAAGTAAATTAGAGGATTACGACAGTAAAAGGAATAAATACCCATATAAAAACAATGGAATTTTCTTGGCGGTGGTTCTCAGTTGATCTTGGCATTTTCTGCCAAGTCCATGCTAAGTGCCTAAAGTCCATGCTAAATGATTTAGCAAATGTGTAACACGAATCAGAACTTTCTCCTAATTTTCTTAAAATTTAATTCCCTTTGTTTTAGAAATTTAGTGCGACAATAACCAGCTTTAATACTGGCTTTTAAAATCTGACAGTGGTACTGTAGGCCCTTGAAACAATT
Source organism: Teleogryllus occipitalis (assembly GCA_011170035.1). Lineage (NCBI taxonomy): Eukaryota > Metazoa > Arthropoda > Insecta > Orthoptera > Gryllidae > Teleogryllus > Teleogryllus occipitalis. Next base: position 268,602 of record BLKR01000766.1, on the reverse strand, counting down.
TTTGTCTGTAACACTACGAAAATACACATAGGTATGTGAACTATAGGATTAATGTAATGCTTCTAGATAGCTACTAAACTTAGAAATTATGAGACCCTCCAAATATCTCCACAAAAATTGGTAATATAACCAATACGCTCTTTCCTATCACATGGCTGAAGTTTTCCTCTTGTAACTTGTACGTCGCCGTAATAACGCCTTAGTAGTGATAGTGGAAGCACGATGAGAAGAACGTCGTTTATAATATCGTCGTTTATTACAATTACATTTATTATGAGAAGAACGTCGTTTTTTATATTAATGTGTATGGTGGTTGGGATAAGACCATAAGAAAATCCTATATTTTGATTTATTTATAGTGGCGCCTCATGGTCACGAGCTGGAGAGAGAGGGGGGGGGGAACATTATTATCACAACATGGATAAGAGCCCAAAATTTATTGCTTATTTATCCTTGAAAATAGGTTTTATTACTTGGGAGCTTTTTTTTTTCTTTCTTTCAAAATTCAAGTAGTATATGACTTAGTGTAGGGATCACTGAATTTTGAAAATGTGCACACAATTCACTTTTCCCCATAGCACGTCATACGCAGTTTTAACTGGTTTTTTTTGACGTAAAATAAATAAATAAAAATAAATAAATCGGTAGATCCAATACCAACAATTTAAATCGTAACGAAGCTCCCAATTGTATGACACTGTCCTCCTATTTGTCTAGCTCGTGATCTTGAGGCGCCACTGTGATGTATCTGAGTATTAGCTCTTGAACGTTTTTGCCATCGAAGTTAGTATAAACTTGACTACAGTTTTACATTCCTTACTATGCGTCTTCACAACAAAAAGGGGAGCATTTCCGAGTTAGTTATTAAGAAGGTTAAAAGCCATCTTGCCATCCAGGGGTGTTAAGCGCAAGCGAGTGCCAGTCCGTCGTTTTCTCAACTGACGCAGGTCGGAGGTCACGTGCGGTGACTGCCTGAGGCGACGGCGGTGGCGGCATCTTTATGCATTAGACGGAACCCGCGAGCTCGCGCGCAAAGTGGCGGTTCGCGCATGCCGCTTCCCCCCCCCCCCGCTCCCCTCACCCCCACCCCCACCCTCCGCCACTTTGCTCCGCTCCGCACCGCACGCCCGCCCGCCGCGCGCGCCAAGACAGTTGCCCCCGGCCACTTCCGGGCATAAAATCACGCATATGCAAACAGACATCAGTATGCATTACAAAACTCTATAATAAACTGCGTTTGAAATGCAAATATTTTTTTTTCTTTCTTTTCTCCCTCCGCCTTTCGCCGGGCGCTTCCGACGCGCGGTGCGCGCGCTCGCGCGGGCGGCCTTTCAGGCGACGACATGCAAACGACGGCACCGCCGAGGGCCCCGCCCCCGCCCGCGGCCGGCGCCCTTCCCCGCCCCGCGGCCAAGGCGGCCCGCTTGGGGAGCCTTGTTAAGGCCGGAAGCGGCGGGGGTGGGGGCGGGGGCGGGCGGTCGCGACGCGAACGAGCGAACGGGCGGAGCCGGGAGGCCACCGCTTCTTAAAGTAGGAAACCCTTACACGCCGCCCGGCACGGCACGGCACGGCACGGCACGGCACGGCACTGCCATGTGTAATGATCCATAATCCCTCGGAACAGTTTTGGGTTTAAAGTGTATAAACTTGGCAGGAAAATATCAAGATTTAGATTTGAGAAGGCAAAAGACGGCGACATCGCGCATAAATATTTTTATTAAATTAAACAAATGCGTGATAGAAAATGGAAATAGACATTAACACTCAATTATACATAATTTTCGGAACTAGTAGAAGGTGGAATCATGAAAATCGAGTCAGAGGTTCAGAATATTTGGACAGAATTGGAATTGTATTTTTGGTGATTAAACTAGAGTACGAGAACCATTGTTGCCATTGCAAAGCTGAAGGCAAAACATTAATTTTATTAAATGTCAAGTAAACGCGTGAAGGCATCAAGATGAGACTTTCGGAAATGATAGGGCAAAATTAAAGTAGGAAACCCTTACATGCCGCCCGGCACGGGCGCAACGGGGCAACACTGGTCCAAATGTTTCGCTCTGGGGGAGATGAATTAGGGCCAACTGAAAAAAATGGTTCAATCGTTTTTTCGATTAGTTTTTGTTGTTGGATAATGTGAAAGGTCGTTTAAGAGAATGATGCAAATCTGATGTTCACTGAAAACTGATGTTTCCAAAATTGCTAAAGTTCAAATTTTTTTCGGGGTTATCCCTACCACTAAAATATTAAAGATAGAGGTATTTTCTTTCATAAAATCTGTTCCTTAAAGATAGAAGATTGAAATAAGATCATGTACAATTTTTAAAAAATTTGAGTACTTTTCGCGTAATTTTGCGTGAAAATACGAGCGAAAAAGTACGTGCTGTTTTAGCTCCACTAGTTGACTCTCCCCTCCCTCCCAGACTACCTTCACCCCCACCTTCCGCCAAACGAAGCCCTTTCACCGGGAGAAGCTCAGTGCATCAACTGATGTCACAGCAGTGCCTCTGACCGGGAGGTCCTACGTTCGAGTCCTAACAGTGGTAAGATTTTCGACCCTAGCTTTTCAGATAGGCCACGGACCGCGCGCGATCTTTCCTTCCTCTTCCTTGTCCTATTCTCTCCCTTAACACACACACACACACACACTTACACTAACATGCACTACACTACCACATATTCCGGGAGACCGGTCGGGAGCTTAGAGCTTGTCCCGGCTGGAGCGGTGCCCCGCTGGTGGGAGAGTCCAGGTTACGGGGAAACCCCACTAGCCGACGGTAGGTCGGCGCCGGATCTCGCCATCGCCCGAAGCAAAAACATGCACTACACGCACGAGACTAATGACCTCAGTAGTGGATGTGCCCGGAATCACTAACAATTAACCAACCGAAATGTTTAACGGTTGTTAAGTTGTTGTTGTTGTTGTTATTATTATTATTGCAAGGCCTTTTTCCAGCCGACAGCCGGTTACCCTTTTACGTTCTGATGGGACGCACATTCGACCAAACCACAACATTTGCGGGCTCCTCTGATCTGGGGTTAACAGAACGTGAGGCCCTCTGCGACACATACATGAGGGACAAGGGACAAATGATCATGCCCAAGGCGGGACTCAAATCCGCGACCCTCCGAAGAACGAAGCGCTGAGTCGGTACACGCTCATAGCCACCTCGGCCATCCTGGTCGGTGGTACTCCGATTAAAACAGGGTCCCCCCTTCAAGGTCGCAAGTTGGCAGGAGATCTGCCATGCAATTGCGAGCTTTATTACGACTTAAATTTTTGGTAATGAAGGACTCGATTGAATGACAATGTCTCCCTCACTTTTTAGCTCGTGACCTTGAGGGAATACTCCGTTTCATACTTGAGTTTCTGTAACCTGGCTGATGACAGTTGATCAGCTGTTACGGTTTCGTCCAGTCAGGAGCTTAAACGTCTCCTCAGAGAGGTCACTGTGATGGCGTTTTAGCTCTCGATTGGATGATATCGTAACATCTGATGAAGTGTCATCGGCCAGGTTAGAAAATCCCAAGTAAAATCGACGTAGAGATGTCCCATTGCAAACGTCTGGCATGGCTCGCTTCACTCGGCGGCCGAACGGCCCACCCGAAATGCTTCCCCAAGAATTAAATCCCGTCGAGTTGGACGGTCAGAACGGCGAGGCAAGTGGTCTTCGGAGATGCTGACATTCTCTTCCAAGAATTAACGGTTGTAGCGGACTATAGATTGTATTGGTTTTTGACAAGATCTTGACGGTTTTGGACGAATATTGTTCACAATACTTGTGTTTCTTCTAATTACTTTGTCCTCATGAAGTTTTTAGCCTAACTGAATCGTAATTTTCGTGATTTCATTTCTGTTATTCAGGCATCGACCACATTTTCGTAGAAGCAATCCTGCCAATCAGTGCGATAAAATGCCGACACGTAAGGCGTTTAGAAAAATGAAAAAGACTTGTGAAATGTTACCCTAGTTTTGGAAGCAATCTTTCTCAGAAGGGCTTACAGAGATATCAAGAATGAAATGAAAAAGAAAAAAAGGAATATGAGACACCATTAAGGGTTCTAAGAAAACAATATCAGTTATTTTCGTGGAAGCATAGGTTATATAGTTTATGCCAATAGTGAGGTTCCGACCTTGACTCTCAGATAACAAATACCAGTGAAATTGTTACAGATTCGGAAATGGGGATACAAGCCTAAATGCGAATGCTTACAACGTACGATCCGCATCCAGAAAGTAAGTTTTTCTAGGGCGTGAAGCAAAAGTAAACATAACTTCAAGGAAAATATAATAGCACATACAGCACATACTGCACTTTTTCCCCAAATAATCAGACCGGGAGCGGTAGCTCAGTGCATCACCTGATGTCACTGCAGCGCCTTTGACCGGGAGGTCCTAGGTTCCCACTCCACACGGCGCGCCGTGGCGGCAGGATTTTCAACACTAGCTTTTCAGGTAGGCCACGGACCGCGCGCGACCTTTCCTTCCTCATCCTTGTTTTATTCTCTCCCTTAACACACACACTTACACTGACATGCACTACACTACCACATATTCCGGGAGACCGGTCGGGAGCTTAGAGCTTGTCCCGGCTGGGGCGGTGCCCCGCTGGCGGGAGAGTCGTGGTTAGGGGTAAACCGCACTAACCGACGGGAGGTCGGCGCCGGATCTCGCCATCCAGCGGGGGTAGATCATCGCCATCTCCCGAGAAGAACATGCACTACACTTACGGGACTAATGACCAAAGCAGTTGACGCGCCCGGAAACACGAAAAAATCAATGAATAAAGCCAAATAATCACCGCCAGAATTTAAACCTGTCGAACCGTGGAATCAACATTTGTGAACTGTGACCGCCAGCCTGGGAAGGCTGGTGCGACGCGTATCCACGCCGTGAAATCGTTTAAATTCGCGCCTCTGAATGATTATTATTATTATTATTTTCGTATGGGTTAACTTGCGGGGAGACTGCCCGTAGGCAGTATTCCGCACCCAAGTTTCGACCCAGGCTCCCTTCGAAGCCTACCCCCGACGTGGGTCTGGGGACTTTTATCTAAGCAGGCGCACCCTGTGGGCAGTCCCGTCTGCGCCTGGGATTTGACTCTCACTTTCTCCGCCAGATGTCGGGCTCAGTTAACTATATCCGAACTGTCTGGTTGGGAGAAAATGGGATCTTGTTAGGGCGGGATGTTGTCGGAGGGATTTAATTTTGCCGGGCATCCTGCCAGGGTTCTTTTACATGCCACAAGAGTGACATGGCTACTGTGGATTTTCCGCCCTTCGAAAATCCGGGTTCCTCGGCCGGGATCGAACCCGCGCACTGGGGGTTCAGAGTCCAGTAAGCTAACCCCTCACCCACCGAGGAGCCCCTCTGAATGATAAGAACGTGTCACCGAACGTCCAGAGCCAAGCGACGATGTTAGGGGAGGTGGACGGTCTTGGAGCGCTGGCCAGTAAAAGCGGGGAAGTTAGGGGAAGATAGAGAAGGGGAAGTGTACGGTTAACGGAAAATTCGGTCTCATTTCTTTCCGACGTCTGCTGAAGAGAGATCCTTGGAGTTAACTTTCATATAGTTTCATGTTCAAGTTGTGGATTTGGAGGTACTACGGACGTGCGAAGATGACAAAGAACCTTTAAGAGGTAATTCATCTTAGAAGTACATTGAAGTAAATTCTTGATGTTTACAAATTCAGTTTCGGTATAAATACGTGATCATAACTTAAATAAATGACCGGGCTAACACGCGGAAACTTATTTTCAGCTTTTTAAGGTTCATTATACGTTGATTATATTTACGTATGCTGCTGGTTTTAGAACCCAGTTTGGAGTACATTCATTGCAGTAAATCAAACATATCCAAGGCGTTGAACCCTTGGACGGGCTGATGTATTGAATTCCTGTACGAGAGCATGATTACATGGAGGCGATGCGTCAGTACTATAACCAACCGTCTCCTAAGTAAGGTCGACGCTAATTTTACCAATTTGGGAAAAGAGATAGCCAGGGAGTGAGTTATTATAATGAGCCATTTTGATAATATGAACAAAATGTATAAGTAGTTTGAGTAAACATTAATAGAACAGAGTATTGATTTTATGCAAATTGGACTCTCTGGGTTTCATTGTAAATTAACAGGACAATATGTAGTATAGAAATTTATAAGGAGTTGAATAATTAGTGAACCTGTGAAAGATTTTTGATATTCAAAGTGAATAACTAATTTCAACTTAGGTAAAATCATTTGAATGTTAACCAGAATATTAATCGGAGCCATCATTCTTCGGTTTGAGGTCGGCTATCAAGGCCAAAAAAGTAAGTTGGAATTTTCTTGACATTGAAATAGAAATGTTAAGAGCAAAATTAAATCATTATGAAGGTAATTTAAGTGTAAATGAAATTTTGTATTTACTGGTCATATCTAAAATATGCCTATGATAGTGACAAAACTTTTGGTAAAAAGTTGCATCTTAGGAAAGGAGATAGGAAATATAAATTTGAGATTTAGTTATAACCAATAAATCAACTTGAATTATTATTGAAAAGCACAAAGTTAATTCTAATTATTTAAATAAGTCTAGTATGATTTTTTTTGAATTTTGTGTTTTTCTTTTTGCTGTGTTCAATGTTATTGTTTTTTGTGATTCGAGAATACAAGGATCTGATAGTGTCTAAAAAGACGTAAATGGGTGGTTGATGCCTATTTTGAATTTTTTTGTATAAAACTGCCTAAAACAAGTATTTTGAAGAATTGTCTTATTTTCGTTTCTCGCTTATTAAATTTGTTATACCGAGATGCAAATATTTTTCGAAATGCGAATATTCCCTAATCGACAAATACGCCCTCGACTACGCACTTATGTCTCTCACCAAACACACCGAACATAAGAAGCTTTTCAAGCCAGTATAAAGAGGATGTTATAAATAAAAACAACCTTATAAAATAGGCCCATGCCTTTTACTCTCGAAAGTAAAAAGGGAACATTTTGAGATTTCTTCTGTGTGTGTTTACGAGACGAATCTCGATTATACTCTGAGCAGTTTAATTATGAAAGTGAATAAAATAATATGTTTGTAGTCACTCTCATAAATGCAAAAATACTTGACTTTTCCGTATAATAAAATTCTTAAATTAATCCTTTTGAAATTCGTTTTAGGTATCAGAAACATAACTCTAATGATTTTGAAACGCCTAAATTAATCTAAACGCTAAGTAAAGCGTCATTTTTCATGCCAAATAGTTCCTGATTTCATAATTTTCTTATCTATTTTAGGTAATAAAAGGGATCATTTGGTGTAGTCATCAGTTAATGTCCTGAGCCACCTGTCCCGATCCCTAGCACCCTGTCCTGTCGTACCATAGCATACGTCCCGTGTCTTACGTTTTTCCCCTCTTCCCTCCCTCTCTTTCTCTCTCTCTCTCTCTCTCCGCAGTGTCGCCCGCGCCGCCATTGGTTGGGCGGGCGCGCGTGGGGCGGGGCGACAGCGGGCGGGCGTGGGGCGGGGCGTCTGCGGGGACGGGGCGTACGCGGCGCGACGGGGCTTATCTGTCAGCGCGGCCGTTAACAGGGCGATAACGAGCCTCTAAAGATGACGGAGCGCCACCCGCCGCGTTTAAGGCGGGGCGGGCTCTGCCGCGGAGGTCGCCTGGCGGGGCGATGGGGTTGCCGCTCCCCCTGACGCGCCTCCTCCTGAGCGCGGTCGTGGAGGGCTGCGCCGGCCGACGCCCCTCGCTGAGAGAGTTGACGCACCGTCGCTGGCCGAAAATCGCGCTTTTCCATGATACGAAGATTCTCTTGTGATTTCTGTAGTTATACAAATATTTCTGAGGGCAAATACCAACAAAAGGTCTGTTTAGGACAGGAGGAATTTATTGACGTACTAGATTTTTAATTTGACACTACACATTATAAACAACAAAAATGTTTACATCTCTACTGTTTGTAGATAACCCAGTAATAAGAGGCTCTACGGAAGATTAGTATAAAAGCACACACACACACGCACGCGCACACCCACACACACACACACACACACACGCACACACACGCACACGCACACACACACACACGCACACACGCACACGCACACGCACACGCACATACATATACATATATATATATATATATATATATATATATATATATATATATATATAAAGATGAATTATGTAGCTAAACAGTACAATGTGACAATATTTATAGAGAAAACAACAACCATGGCATTCAAAGGATATGAACCACTAAGAACGAAAATTGTACTTGGCAATGAAATAATAGAACTGTTTAATATAATCATTAACCTGAGATATAAAATCACGTATTGAAAATATAGTTACCTGGAAGTAAAATGGAATAAATGTAGCAATTTCCGTGGTACAACAGTACGTACACTGAAAAATAAAGTTAGAAAAGACATTAATTAAACTGTATACAAATAAAACAATGGTCTTACCCTCATTACTATTCAAAAGTGAATGTTGGAATTTAAAAATGAAATGAGAATTAAGTCGACAGAACTAAAATTTCTTAGAAATATATCTGGGTACACGCTTTTTGTCCATATTGAAAATGAAGAAATTAGAATAGTATTAAACATTACAAGTGTAAATGAAATTATTAAACACTGTAGACAAAAATGTGAAAACCGTATACTAACTGTAAGATTGGAGAGAGAATAATTAGAATAGCTTTGAATTATAAGACAGAGGGAAAAGAAAGAAACGTGGGAAAACTACTAAGAAAATGGAGTGAGCAATTCTAGGAGCCGGAACAGACTGATAAGTCGAATCCTGGCAGATGAAGATGATGATTATGGTGATGACTAGGTTTTGATAATTTCACTGCAAGCTGTTGCTTCCTTGGATATTCAAACAAGAGTAAAATTCTTTCAATCTTGAATATAACTGTGCATTGTGAAAATGAGAGTTAGCACTTTGAAATTCTTTACTGTCATGAAAATTTCACTCAAAACACATAACATTATTAGAAAAAACTGTATACGTCCTCTCTTTAAAAAAGTTTAGTGAATAAAATTGTAGAAAGAATTAATTCCAGCGCTATAACAGTATTTCCTACGGAAATTGGTTCTTTATGAATGTATCCTGGCTAATTTAATTCAATTATAAAGGTTAAAAACAATTTTAAGTTCCTGCTTAACAATATTCTTTGAGGCGAAGTAGTCACATAGATTGCAAATTAAGTAAAAACCGCAATTTAAAAATTTTGATAATAATAATTATTATTATAATTTTATAGTTTTATATAATCGTTATTGAATGTTATTTAAAAAATGTAGTGTTTGTTAAGTGCAGTAATTTTTACATATGGTCTGTTTTTTTTGTATATTTCCTCACCAAAACGCCCGCAATTTGATCAAGAAAGCTTTCACATTTAGATTGCAAGGGAAAAATCACAACTTGTATTCTTTATAGGATAAAGTAAAGGAAGTAATCATAATGCAAATGAATGATGCGGATATTTCATTTTTCAACGTAATGGTACTCCCAATACGGGACAGAGAAATACTGACTTCCAAAAACTTAAAATTTACACCAGCTTAGTATCTTAAAAGTTTATTGATTGGTAGAAGAAAATCTGAATCCAAATAATTGCCAGGAAGTCGATAAAGAATTTATCTCAGAAGTGCGGTTTCAGAATGTATAGTAATTGTCAAATGACTAATTCAGAATATTCTTACAACTTAATATTCTTAGAATAATGAATGTTTACGTAATGATCATAGAACATTAAAAACTGAAAAACAATATTTATGAGTTTTCTAGTGAATAACGTAACATCGTGTTTTAATTTTCCTGAGTTGTTTCTGCTGGAATGATTCCACAAAGCACTCGTTTTACATCACCATGTTATGTTTTTGCGAAGTCCCCTAGGAGAATTTCTAGTTCTGCGTCCCTGCACGAATGAAGCACGCCGGGGCATTGTCTCCTTCGCAGACGGTGCTGCCTGCAGTGGGGGAGAGCGGAAACTGCGCGCCTGGCTGCCCTAGCGCCTTCGTCTTTTTCCCGCCCTTCGACCTCTATATATTCATTCGGGGCTGCCGCTTCCTGCATACACAGCCGCATAAATTTCTCCGCGATCTGCCTCCTGCCCCGCCTTTGCCACCGCTGTCTCTTGCAACGACGCCCCACCGTCCTCCCGCTAACATTCCACCACCACAACCCCAGCGCCTTCTCGACGTCACTGCAGCGCCTCTGACCGGGAGGTCCGAGGTTCGAGTCTTGACGGTGGCAGGATTTTAGACACTAGCTTTTCAGCTAGGTCGAATTCAGTCTGGAGGAGAATTCTAGAGGCCGGCTGCTCTGATCGGTAGTTTTCCGTGGTTTCTTTGATCAACATCAAACGAATGCCGGAGCAGTACCCTACCAAACGGGCTACGGACCGCACGCGATCTTTTCTTCGCCTCCCTTGTCCTATCCTCTCCTCTCACACACACTAACATACACTACAATACCACATATTCCGGGAGACCGATCGGGAGCTTAGAGCTTGTCCCGGCTGGGGTGGTGCCCCGCTGGTGGGAGAGTCCTGGTTAGGGGGAACCCCCCCCCCCCTAGCTGACGGTAAGTCGGCGCCGGATCTCGCCATCCAGCGGGGGAAGATCACCACCATCTCCTGAGAAAAAAAACATACACTACACTTACGGTACTAATGACCAAAGCCGTTGACGTGCCCGAAAACATGAAAAAATCAATCAGTCAATCAATCAATCAATCCCAGCTCCTTCTCCGTTCATTTCATATTATTATTCTCCCCTTCTTGCCGTTTCCATCAACCTCACCGTTAGTTTTCCGTAGATTCTCCAATCAAAACCAGATGAGTGCCGGAGTAGTCCCTAACAAAGAGTCCATGGACCGCGCGCGATGTGTCCTTCGTCTTCCTTGCCCTAACTTCACCCCTTACCTACACACATTTGCACTACGCAATCTCACATTCCTGGAGACTATTCGAGAGCTTAGTGCTTGTCTAGGCTGGTGCAGTGCCCATCTGGTTGGAGATACCTGGTTAGGGAAAATTCCGCTTGTCGACGGTAGGTCGGCGCCCGATCTCGCCATCGAGAGTGGGGAAGGCCACCACCACCTTCCAAAGAAAAACAGCATGCACTTAATTTGCGGAACTAATGACCTTAGCAGTTGACACGCCTGGATCAGACTTACCGATCTGGCCGTTCTCAATACTGCCTCCAATCTCACCATCCCCGTGGCGTGCGACGATCCTAATTGCCGCCCCTATCCTTTTATTCATGTTATCTCCACCCACACACCTTAGTCTCTATGAAACCATTACCTTGCCCATTCCTGCTTGGCCCATCACAACCATAACACTGTCACCATCAGTCAGTGAACCTACACCGCCTTTTCCCTCAGCCACACATCTTCACCGTCATATCAATCAGCTGCTTCTCACCGACGAATCAACTTCCTTATCTTCGCACCACGTGAATCTCGCAGCGCCTAAATCACCATCTCCACTTCTGCATTCCGAAAGCGGTCTGCGGATCGCCGTTTCCATTTCTGTCTCCCCACCTCCAAAAGCGGTCTGCGGTCGCTCCCGCGCCCCCCACACACACACACACGCGTGCACGTCCACACACACGCAGCGCGGTGGCGCCGCCTCGTCGGAAATAAAAGCAGCGAGGCAGCGCGCGCAGCGGGTGTGCAGTCTGTCTTCATCTGCGGCTCGCCCTTTCGCCGCGCGCGCGCCCGAGAAAAATATATGTAGCATTAAGCTCGAGACTTGGTGGGCGGTCGCCGCGCTCGTGTTGCGACGCGCCCACGCGGCGGAGGAGGAAGAAGCGGCGACGGCGACGCACGCCGGCTGCTGTGGGCCCGCGCGCCGGTCTCCCCGGTCAGGGCAATCGTTCTGATACTCCCCTTTTATCTGAACAGGGAAGCAAAGTTCAGCAAAGAACTATTTCACCGTTGGAATGTTAGAATGATTTAATTACTGGCTAAGATTGATTTAATTACTGGCTTAGATTGATTTAATTACTGGCTTAGATTGATTTTAGTACTGGCTTAGATTGATTTTAGTACTGGCTTAGATTGATTTTAGTACTGGCTTAGATTGATTTTAGTACTGGCTTAGATTTATTTTTGTACTGGCTTAGATTGATTTTAGTACTGGCTTAGATTGATTTTAGTACTGGCTTAGATTGATTTTAGTACTGGCTTAGATTGATTTTAGTACTGGCTTAGATTGATTTTAGTACTGGCTTAGATTGATTTTGGTACTGGCTTAGATTGATTTTAGTACTGGCTTAGTTTGATTTTACTACTAGCTTAGATTGATTTTACTACTGGCTTAGATTGATTTTACTACTGGCTTAGATTGATTTTAGTACTGGCTTAGATTGATTTTGGTACTGGCTTAGATTGATTTTAGTACTGGCTTAGATTGATTTTAGTACTGGCTTAGATTGATTTTAGTACTGGCTTAGATTGATTTTAGTACTGGCTTAGGTTGATTTTAGTACTGGCTTAGATTGATTTTAGTACTGGCTTAGATTGATTTTAGTACTGGCTTAGATTGATTTTAGTACTGGCTTAGATTGATTTTAGTACTGGCTTAGATTGATTTTAGTACTGGCTTAGATTATTTTAGTACTGGCTTAGATTATTTTAGTACTGGCTTAGATTATTTTAGTACTGGCTTAGATTGATTTTAGAACTTGCTTAGATAGATTTTAGTACTAGCTTTCATTTAATTACTGGTTTAGATTGATTTAATTACTGACTTGGATTGATCAAATTACTGGCTTAGATTGATTCAATTACTAGCTTTTATTTAATTACTGGCTTAGATTGCTGTAATGACTGGCTTAGATTGCTGTAATTACTGGCTTAGATTGCTGTAATTACTGGCGTAGATTGCTGTAATTACTGGCTTAGATTGCTGTAATTACTGGCTTAGATTCTGTAATTACTGGCTTACATTGCTGTAATTACTGGCTTACATTGCTTTAATTACCGGTTTAGATTGATATAATTAGAGGCTTTGCTTGATTTAATTACCGGCTTAAATTGATTGAGTATTTCGTGTTTCCGGGCCCGTCAACTTCTAAGATCATTAGTAAAGTAAGTGTAATTCATGTTTTTCTCGGGAGGTGGTATACGTGTGTGTGTGTGTAAGGGGTAAGGTTAGGACAAGGAAGAAGGAAAGGTCGCGTTTGGTCCGTAGCCTGTTTGTTACGATACTACTCCAACATTTGCCTGGTGTTGATAGGAGAAAACATGGAAAACACCGATCAGAACAGCCTGGTACTACAAGTCTCCTCCAGACTGCGGCTGAATTCGACCTAGCTATCTAGCTAGTATTCGAAAATCCTGCCACCGTTGGGACTCGAAACTCGGACCACTTGGTCAAAGGCACAGCAGTAACATCAGTTGATGTCTAGAGTCACATACGCTGGAACAATCGTTCTATTATTCATGGTTTATCAGAATAAGTAAGCAAAATATATGAACGATTTTACGGCTGTGATAGCTCAGAGGCACCATTGGTGTTATCTCTGCACTGTCGCTGAGCGGGTTATCACATTCCTACGGTGGTAGATTTTTGTCTTGGGGATTGTCTGAAGGAGATTTCTATCCTCCTTTCTCATTCTTGTCCTCTTTTCCCTTTCTCTCTCTCTCTCTCTCTCTCTCTCTCTCTCTCTCTCTCTCTCTCTCTCTCACACACACACACACACACACACACACACACACACACACACACTTGAACTTTCAGTACCGCATATAACAGATTATCATGCATCGTGAGAATATTCAGGTGCATACAGCTTGTAGCGTCTCTAGCCGGTTCCCTACGCCCGGTGCCCGAAAAACTTCCCAAGTCAATGTGTAGGTCAGCGCCAGGTCCCATTCAGTAGAGGGGTATGCAACACCGCCACCTCCTTGTATACAGCATGCTTACCCTTACGGAACTATTGACTGTAGTAGTTAATGCGCCCGGACTCGCTGAACACAAATTGTTGCTTTAAAGCAAAATGATCCCTTTCCTTCATTCTGGAGGTTTTACAGAATCCTGTCTATTTATTTTAGTCCGTGCAACTAAAAGAAAGCCAAGTTTTGAGAGGCACTCGATTTAAAATTAACATATGAATTTTCATATCTGTAAAAGGACTTACTGAATGATTCTTATAGTACAATAATTGCCTCGTGTGTAGTATTTGTAGTAGAAACTGGGATAAGAGGAAGCTATTCAGTATAATCATGATCATTTTAGGTATAATATTTTATCAGCAATGCAATTCTATTCACAGAATTAAAATTCTTTATAGTATTCTTCTCTCCCCCCTCTTTTCTACATGTATTTCTTATTTTTATTCTTCATTTCTTTCCTGTTTTAATTTTTGTCACCTATTTCTTCTTTTCTTTTCTTGCATCGTTTTATTCTTTTTTTTTAAACTTTTTCTGCTCGAATTCCCTTCATCTTTTTCTTTTCCTACCTTTCTTTCTCATTCTAATCTGTATTCACCTCCCCTTTTCTTCTTCCTCTTCTCCTCCTCCTCCTCCTTCTTCTTCTTCTTCTTCTTCTTCTCGTTTTGTCGTAATCTTTTGTGTTGCTCCGTTTCTTCCCTTCATCTTTTTCTGGGGTTCATTGTGGTGAGCTGTTCGATATGTCAGTATATTTCGTTCCCAGAAGTTTTCAATTGTTTCTAAAGGACTTTGTTTTAGATAAACTTGTATAAAGGGACATGGTATGGTGATAATCCTCATATCTTGAAAATTTGGGCATGGGTGTCACAATATATGGTGTTCATTCTCTTAGTCTGTACCGTGTCAGTATACTGCACCCTGCACAAAGGCACTGAATAGATTCACATTTACGAAAAGCTAGACAGACATCAGATTGGCAACATCTTAAATTATGAACAAGTATGTTATGTTCATACTTGAGATAATTCTTCGCAACCTTTATCCTTCTTGGTATGAAACCAGGAACATCTCAGTCTAGGAAAATTGGCATCAATAATAGATTCATGATATATGGGAGACTACATTGATTCTGACCAAATTTATACACCACGACCTAGATTAATACGTTCCAACTTTTTTGAATTACTGTCTAATCAGGATATCTATAATGAATTGCTTTCTATTTCGATAGAACGTCTACTTGATTGAGGTATGGATATTGGATATTCAATTCATGTTTATATAATAATAATAATAATAATAATAATAATAATAATAATAATAATAATAATAATAATAATAATAATTATTATTATTATTATTAAAATGTACAAATTTTCTGTGGATGAATTTAATCGGCATAGTCCCCAATGAAATGATTACGTCAGAGAATACAGTCATTGAAATATGTATGTCAACTCAGTATATAGACCAACTGCCTGAATGTTTTGAAAACGTTTATAGGGAAATTACTTTTAATATAAAATACAATTGGAATAAAACTGACTTATTAAGCCCTTACTTGGAATAAAACATACTTAGCGATCTCCGGGCCGGCCATCCTGACCGCAGTTTTCGTGGTTTCCCTCGGTCATACAGGAGAATGCTGGGATGGTTCAAAATGGACACGATCACCTCTCATCATCATCCTATTACTTCATAATTCAAGGCTTAACGACCTTGTCTTCCCAAGGGATACAGCCGAAAAGCTGATCCTCATAATAACCCTAATAATAATAATAATAATAATAATAATAATAATAATAATAATAATAATAATAATAATAATAATAATAATAATAAAAGGGGAACTTTGGTTGGGAACCAAGGGGTCATCTACTACTCGCGCAACTTTTCTTGAACGATGACCTTGTTTCCCCCTCCTTTGAGCAATAAACAGTTGAAGGCAAAGGTCGCAGCATGCACTGATGACAACATTCCAAGCATTAAAACTTGGTGGGCGCGAAACAGAAGCTAGTGAAAGCTAGTTACTTTCGTAGTCGAGAACTGTTCAGCTTTATTACCATTATCGACAGAAAAGGCTGAGGCAGGTCCAGATCGTTCAAGGGAGGCACCTAACACTCTTATCTACTGTCCCTGCTGTTGCCTACCCAGAGCGATGACCTGGCCGCACACGTAGCAGGTTTGACTTTGATTTTCCAGGGGTTGTCTTTACATTAAATACTCTCGTGGCCGACTTTGTATCTAATACACCCACTCCGCTCGCATTTCTTCAATGGCCGGTATTACACTGTAAAATATCTTTGTCAAAGATCTTTTATAAAAGAAATATGACAGTGTAATAGCCAATATTTTATAAAAGATTTCTTTTATAAACTTTCTTGGATAAAATGTAGTCTGAAGCGTCCAAGTTTTATCATACATTGGGTAACATTGCGTCCGATATACGGGTATTGCTTCAACTAAAGTTTCAATTACAGAGTGCGAGCAATTAGAATGTTCATATAATACTGTCCATCCTGACTACAAAAGTAAAACCAAACGAATTGACACTTATAGAACATATTTTCCAGGGAAGTGGAAAATATGGGGTTTGGAAAATGCCTAATTCAGGAAGATAATTTTTTTCAACTTCCAAATCAGTACACTCAATTTCGAAAGAAGGAAGAACGACAAAGAAAATTGAATGTTTCTTCATCCATCCTCAAATAATTCCTCATTTCCAAGCTCTTTAATTAATGCTTCACAATGTACGCTCCATAACCTCACCATGGATAAATACCAAGGCGTTGTTCTACGTCCTCCCGTTTCCTATTTATCTTTTACTTCATCAGCATTAAACATTGATTAGTTAAAACATAAAGTAGCACAAACACTTTTTATCTGTCATCCATCGTAAATCGCGATCTACATAAATAATCTACATAAATCTACATAAAATATTGGACGAAATGCAATCCGTTCGTCAAATTTCATTGTCAGTTTTCTCGTCAAAGTTCAAAGAACTTCCACAAATTTCTTCTTCAAAGATATATGTCAAATATCTTTTAGAGTGTAATGTCGGCCAATCTATCGCTCAAGAAAAGTTGCGCGAGTAGTACTGTTCCATGACCCTTGTAGGGCTCCTCGGTGGGTGAGGGGTTAGCTTACTGGCCTCTGAGCCCCCAGTGCGCGGGTTCGATCCCGGCCAAGGAACCCGGATTTTCGAAGGGCGGAAAATCCACAGTAGCCATGTCACTCTTGTGGCATGTAAAAGAACCCTGGCAGGATGCCCGGCAAAATTAAATCTCTCCGACAATATCCCGCCCTAACGAGATCCCACTTTCTCCCAACAGACAGTTCGGATATAGTTAACTGAGGCCGACATCTGGCGGAGAAAGTGAGAGTCAAATCCCAGGCGCAGACGGGACTGCCCACGGGGTGCGCCTGCTTAGATAGAAGTCCCCAGACCCGCGTCGGGGGTAGGCTTCGAAGGAAGCCTGGGTCGAAACTCGGGTGCGGAACACTGCCTACGGGCAGTCTCCCCGCAAGTTAACCCATACGAAAATAATAATAATAATAATGACCCTTGTTAGGGCGCGCCTGTTCTTCCAACCTCAAGGCCCTTTCGCCGGGAGCGCTGCAGCGGCGGCCCACAGCGCCGGCTGGTGGGAGGCGGGCAGAGGGCGCGGTTTGCGCGGCGGGGGACGCTCGGCTGCGCCTGAAATATGTGTTGTTGACTCCTCGCGGCTTTCGCGTTGCGCCGCGAAGCGCCGCGGAAGTCGCTCCGAGGTTGAATGGAGGAGCAAGACAAATGCCGGCGGCGCAGCGGCGCCCGCGTCCCCGCAGGTCCACCCCCACCCCACCCCCCGCCTCAGACCACGCCCCCTTCCCAAGCACGGCCGGGCCGCGTCCGAGAGGACAGCTTTTGACACTACCACCGCCAAGTAAGGCTCACTTTTAGTATCACGCGTGCTCTGTGTGGGTTTGGGATTCCGCAGCAATGATTTTGGTTGGTTGGTTGGTTGGTTCCGGGCGTGACAACAATGTTGGATATTAATCCCGTAAATGTAGTACATATTTTTTCTTAGGGGATGGTGGTGATCTTCCCCTGCCGGATGGCGAGATTCGGCGCCGACCTACCGTCGGCTAGCGGGGTTTCCCCCTAACCAGGACTCTCCCACCAGCGGGCACCGCCCCACTCGGGACAAGCTCTAAGCTCCCGACCGGTCTCCTGGAATATGTGGTAGTGTCGTGCATGTTAGTGTAAGTGTGTGTGTAAGGGGAGAGGATAGGACAATGAAGAGGAAGGACAGATCGCGCGCGGTCCGTGGCCCATTTGTTAGGGTACCGCTCCGGCATTCGCCTGGTGTTCGAAAAAACACGGAAAACTACCGATCAGAGCAGCCGGCCACTAGAATTCTCCTCCAGACAGCCACTGAATTCGACGTAGCTGAAAAGCTAGTGTAGAAAATCCTCCGGCCGTCAGGACACCAACCTAGGACCTCCCGATCAGAGGCGCTGCAGTGACATCAGTTGACACTCCTTGTCCGCAGCAATGATTACAGCTATATTCTCCAATAGCCATTCCTCGTATTTAACAATTCTTTAGGTTCAAATCTGGCGTTGGTCCTATTTGCACTTTTAGCTATTCACTTCGGCGGGAAATATAGTTATTCAAATTATCGTTCTCCATGTTGTCGCGGCAGGAAATATTATTCCTTCACGAAAAACATGAGGGGTAAGTGTCGAAATTTATTACTGATTCATCCTTAAAAATATATTTTATTACATTGTAGTGAATATTTTGTAAACAAGTCTGACAAGAAACGCGAATTTTGTCTGTTTTCAAAATTCAAGTGTTATATGACTTGGGGTGGAGATCACAGAATTATGAAAACGTGCACAGAATTAACTTCTCCTCATAGCACGTCACTCATAGTTTTTAACTGTTTTGATGTAAAATAAATCAACTCACTCTCGACACATTAGTATTTCATTCCTCCGTTTACATTTCTCATTCACATGTTCCACGGGGTGTCTTCTTCTTCTGCCTTCAGACATTGGGTTTGCACCTCTTCCTGCTTCTCCTGCATCCATTTTCACTTAGGATCTCTCTCTTGCCTCCAGATTTGTAACGTAATGCTAGTTTCAGCAATCTAGTATTTGTCATTTTTTTCGGCATTTTTTTCCTTCAACAGAATGTCTCTGAAAGAGCTACATATTTTTAGAGCATTTAGTGGCCTCCAATATGATTACTTTTTGCAAATAAACACGTAGTGAGATATAAAACAAAGTCACACATATGACATTTACCCCTAACAGGTAGGCAACTTCTCTTGCGTCGATGTCTCGGACGTATAAGAATCCCCTTGGCCACGGCAGAACGCTGCCATCAGCTTGATGCGGGCGAACATCAAACATCTGCTTGATGTGGGCCCGATGACTGCTTTATGAGGTGATGTGCTAAAACTGTGAATAAAAAAATGCACATGGCATCGATGTTTATCTTCTCGGAGAACATTCCTTTCAAGGCACGATCAGGACTGTGATCACTATGTAATTGATTATATGTGGGGAGAGCCTTCAAAAAAATGTTTTGAGAGGACATCGAAAAAACGTTTGGTTTCGTAACCTTCCGAATTAATATTTCATCAACGTAGTAGAGGAAGGAAATCGTCAATTGAAGTGATCACCTCTACCAGCAGTGGGTGGCAATGATGAACCACATCTGCGACAAGAGGCACATAAAGGCGAAACCCTCCTATATTGCCTGTACTCGTCAATCTAGTATGGCACATTATTATCATAGAGATCATCAGCAAAAATATCATCAGATAAATTAACAATTGCAGTCTATGTTGGCTGATCACTAGAAAAAACTTCTTTTGGGGTAGTAGGAGAAAAATAAAATGATTTATTCTCTATAACACTATCATTTCTTTACCTTTAGTCTTTTAAATTCAAAGCCATTTCTCTGCTACAAGGGATAATAATGTATTTTCATTTTCGGTCTTCCTTTTTCTACACTTGATTGTTTTTTCTGTTATACAGAAATTTTTATACTGATTCACATAATTTATTTTGTCACAAATAATATACCTTTCATATCTATAACTTTTAATTTTCTTCATTCCATTTATTGTACGAAATTCACTAATATTAACACATCATGTAACCACAATTTTGTATTCGTGCTGGTAATCATTGGTACGAGTTCCCGGAAATCTCTCCCATAAACGGCAAGTCATCAAAAAATATTAGTACACAGAATCATTTTTCAGGTAGTACTCGATATGACGTTGAGCAAACACAACTGGTTCAAACAGCAACGATTAAACAGCAGGGCAGAGATGCTCAGGCTTTCATCAGGTCCTCCGAAATTACCTGTCCGTGCAATCGCCTTGCGAGGCTGCAAGCCTATCTTGTCACGCTGTTTGCTCACGTATGTGTAAACTCCATTTCAGAAGCCATTTCCAGGAACTGTTTACATTTACTTAACTTCAGGCTCAGCCCACGGCTCTTATGAGGAATGTTGACTCACTTCGCAATTGGCACAATAATTTATCTTTTTTTTATTCTACGCGGCGCAAAGGATACACGCTGAAAGTTTGTGAGTACACGCACTAATAATAATAAAAAAGCACTCGGGAACATGTAAACAGAGCGGCGTTGCCCTTCGCGAGGGAAAAGGGCTGAGGCGAAGGGCGAAGAAAGATGACTCGGCGCCTGACCCATCAATCTGTGACGTCACGCGCTCTATCCATCATGGCGGGCGGACAGAATAATAAATCTGCGGGACGGGCCACCCTCTCGGTGAGGGCGAGGGCGGCGGTAGAGTTTTCCAGAGCGTCCGCCCCTCCCCAGTGCCCGTCCTCGCCTTCGCGACGAAGAAAGATAGTCCTCGCGGCGTAGACGCGTTGACGGCACACGCCCACGCAGATTTCTTTGCTCCGCCCCCTCCCCCCTCCCCGTCCCCCCTCCCAGCCGATGCGCGTTTGTTAGTAGCGCGGGGCGACGTGTCGCCATCTATTTCCATCCTCTCGTTTTCGTCTTTTCTCGTCGCGAAAACTTTTCCTCTCTTTTCTGGAATATTTTCGAGTTGATGTTTGGAATGTCCTTCACTTCTCAATTGAATCGTTTATTTCAGAAACCTGTCAAACGCCAAAATTTAAAATGCGCTTTAGCGGTGGAAAATTGTTCCATGAGGATAGACACATCGCTTATTCCATATTTATCTAAACAAATATTTATTTATTAGCTGCTGTAATGTTAAAAAATATTTTGAAATCGGAAAAATTGGGACACTTTTCCTCAATTTTCTCGAGATGACAAATTTGGCGTTTGACGGGTTTCTGAAATAAACGATTCAATTGTTATTCCCCCTCTCTCGGTTTTAATTTTTCATCATTTGTACCTCTGCTGCTTTTACTTATATCTGTTATAAACTGGCAAAGGTACATTCCACCCCGGTAATTTTACTATATTTTACTTCTCTGCGTATTTTGTTTTTTTTATCGGCGTATCTTCTTCACCAATTCGCGTTTTCATCTTTCATATTTATTTTATTATGTTATCTTCTCTCATGTGTTTACCGTATTCTGTTTCTTAACGTTGCGATTTTGAAGAGATTTTATAGATATTGAAAAGAAAACAGAGAAGTAACAAGAAACAAAGGAAAGGGACAGATATATCATTTTGGATTTATCATTCCAAAATTGTATTTATACATGATCCTACAACATGCAAGTAGAAATACAAGTTAGTGCTACAAGTAATGTACAAGTAAGCGTAAATAAAAGTATATAAAGTAAATACTTACATTAACAATTTATAAACCTCATTCTGTTAACAAAATACATCTATTTCAATTTTTGCGATTATAATGTTATAACAAGATTATCCATACTATTAGTTTTTATTTAATTTTGCATTATTGATTATTTTAAAAGTGCATTAATTCATTACATTATTGAAGTAAAATATTACAGAACAATTTTTTATTTTATGCTACAATAATAAGGGTATATAGTTGAAAATATATTATTAAAACTAAATTGCTAATGAATAACGCTTAAATACTTGCATAAACGATACGCTTAAATGCTTACATATGTGGTTAAGTATAAAAGTACAAAGTGCTAGTAAATCGTGTTAAACCACCAGAATTGCTATTTAAATGTGCAATTTCAGCTCGAAAGTTCAAAGAAGTATCGTTCGGTGAACCGTTGGACACGTGTATACTGAGGAATTTTAAGTCTTTTAGAAGTGTACGAATACGGAATACGGAAATAAATTTGATGAATAAGAGAATAAATCAACTGTCGATAATTTGAAAAGAAGTAAATCAATTTACTTCGCTGAACTCATTGTAAAAGCGAAATATGTCTGAGAATTTCATGGAAAAACTTCCCCAGTTATTGCGAAATTCAACATCATGGGAGCGGTGATTACTGCTCAACGATGTGCCAAAAATGTAAAACAGGATGTAATTTTGTTCAGAAACGTTCTTCATCTATATTACTGTGGTGAAATTAATGTTGCTCTGTAATTGTGTGCGTTCAGACTTCAGTTCTTATTTGTGTAATCGTACCGCGAGAAGTGAGCGTTAGACTTTAAATAGTAACACATTTACAATAAAATGGCCGCTCTGAAAGTATTGGGGATGCGCCGATATGTGCCTCAGAAACAATGAGCATACGTGAGCAAATGTACTCTTTGTCATGTCTACTATAACAAGTAATTCTTTACGTTGCAGTACAAGGCATCTTCCTTCATTCTTGTAGTATATCAGACGTTTGGAATGACTGTTTAAATAGCCGTACAGTAGGGAAGAGTGTCGAAAAGGACGGAGAAAAAGCGAACAATCCCGAATGAAGATCTCTTCGACTCCTAAGATTTTAAAATAATAAATTTATTGTGGGAATTCTGATTTGGTGTTGTTGACGTTCTTATAAGATGAAATAAAAGAGGTCATCTTCGTCAACATACTAGCTTTATTAAGATAGCCGGCTTTCGACGGCTTTGCCGTCATCGTCAGTCTATAAGATACAGAAAGATATAACAAAATTATAAATAAATACACAATAAGATAGAAAATTAAATTACAATTAATGGATACATCAAAATTAACATAAAAAACAAAAGGATAATCGATATATATATGTTTTTTTATGTTTGTTTTTTATGTTAATTTTGATGTATCCATTAATTGTAATTTAATTTTCTATCTTATTGTGTATTTATTTATAATTTTGTTATATCTTTCTGTATCTTATAGACTGACGATGACGGCAAAGCCGTCGAAAGCCGGCTATCTTAATAAAGCTAGTATGTTGACGAAGATGACCTCTTTTATTTCTTCTTAATAAATTTATGACCACTTCCTTCCGACGAGGCGCACGTTTGTGAAGATCATAACTTGCCAGGGAGGCCGCCACGGCGAGGCCAGGCGCCCAGACTGGTACAAGGAGGAGGGGCAGCGAGCGGGCGAGGGGCGAGAGGCGGCGGCAGGGACGGGTTGGTCTTAGAAACAAAGTTAATTGAAGTATTTCCATTAAAGCGGCATGCAAGTTTAGCGCCCAAGACAACATCCATATTTATGAATTTCTTGGAGGAACCAACGAGGCGTGGCCTTCCGCTTCGTTAATTGGAGAAGTACGGCACGGCGCGCGAGGGCGGGCGGGGGGACGGCGGGGCACGGGGGGGGCGGGGCGCAAGACGGAACGAGCGGGCGGGGTGGAGGCGGGGGCGGGGCGGGGCCGCCTCGCTGCGGGGCGAGCCTCGGGTCGCAGGCTTAATCCGCAGACAAACTTCTTAGCGCGCGACGGCGGAGCCGAAGGCTTCGAGGGCGGGGCGGGGCGAGGGCGGCGGGGGCGATGAGGAGGTTTATGCGGAACAAATCTCAGCCCCAGGATTTTCCACCGCCACCGACCTCCCGAGAGCGGATCAATAACTTATAGGAAGGAGGGAATATTTTCTTAATCCTTTCGAATTAATTGGCTTGAAGCGTAGGCGTTTTTGAGAGCGGCCCGGGGGCGGTGGCGAGGGAGCCTGGGGGGGGGGGGGGGGGGGGGGGGGGGGGAGGGGAAGGAGTGCACGATCGCGCTGCAGAGCGCTTTCCAATTAGTCGGTTGCTCGTGGACGTGTTCCTCCGCCGCGGCCCCCGCTTCGCCCCGCCCCGCCCCGCCCACGTTGCGTCTTGAGCCGCCCCGCCCCCTTTCTGCCCCTGCAGGCAATGGCCACGCGCCGCCCACCCGATGTGCTGAGATGCCCTCACTCGCGGGACCAGCGTTTCCGCTCCGTCATTCGTACCAGTTTCCTGACACATCCACGAGGAAGAGGGCTAGCTAAGTTGGCTCAAGGCATCAATTAATGTATTAGAATTGTTTTTAGTCTTTTACAGTTCAAAAGACCAAAATTATTCTGATCTATTGAAGAAATATAGACAGAAAAAATAAATAATAATTTTAATACATCAATTGATGTCTCTGCAGTGCTTCTGTTCGGGAGATCCTAGAGTTCCAGTATCTACGATGACAGGATTTACGACCCTACCTAGGTAGCTGGATTGAGCTCAACCGCTATCTGAAGGAGAATTCTCGCGCGAGACTTCAATTCTCCGTTCAACGCCAAGTAAATGTTCCTTGACAAACGGTCCATGTACCATGCGCGATCTTTCCTTTCTGTAATTTTTTCCTTTCCTCATCCTTACTTACACTTACTCTCATTCACTACACTAATATACTTGTCGGGAGACCAATCAGGAGGTTGGAGGTTGTTCCGGCTGGGGCAGTGCTCCATTGGATTCCTGGCAAACCGGTGTAGGTCGGCGCCGGATCTTGCTATCCAGCGGGAGAACACTATCGCCTTCCCCACTAAAACATCCACTGCAATAATGAGACTAACAACCTTAGTATTTGACACAACCAGGAATCTCTAATCGATCATTCAATCATTCAATCATTCAATCATTCAGTCAGTCAATCACTCAATCATCAATCAACTGCGCAACTCGTCCGACGCGCTAAGATGCCCTCCTTGGTGACCCAGCGTTTCCACTCCGTCGTCATTGGTACTGTAGTTGCCTGGAACATGCAGTTACTATGGCATCGCAAACACAGGTCAAAACTCCGAAGCTTCTTCAATGGGCGAAAGCAAGAGTTATTTTTACTGTGGATAAAAATTGTAAAAGAATGGGTTGTAAAGAAGGTACACGATAGTAAGGATTAAGTTAATAAAAATAATAATAATTTATGTTTAATGTAAAAGCGAGTTCTGAATATTGTATCACATAAAATAAAATTATAATACATACGTTATTCATGATTGTGTTCATTATAAGAAAGTGAGTATACATAATCTGCATTTAATAAATATGTATACCCACAAGAATCACTTTACTATCACGTCCGCATGTAAGCGGTTCTCTAGCAGGTTTGGGATATCGTATAAGAGAAGATAAATATTATGGGAGGAATTTACGATAAATTCCCCGAGTCATGTAACGAGATGTAATTTATCTGGAAATTTCCAATGTGTGAATGATGTTTAATAGTACCATTTCACGAATGAAATAACTTTCAAGAAAGTTACAGAATTCGCCAAGTATTAATTGTATTAGTTCCTGCTCCAAGTGTACACGCCAGCGCTTTCTATGACTGATGTATTGTGATTGGCCAGAAGGGAGAAGGTTGTAAGCTAGCTAATTTTTTGGGGATATCCATATTGATTGACGGGAACCAAATAAATAGATCAAATCTATTGATGTTCATTTGACGGGTGGAATAGTCTCCGAAATTAACTGTAACATAAAGTCCCATTGGATTTACTCTACAGAACTTCCAACTCAGTTCTCAGTTCCTTATTTTTCTAAGTCGGTAATTCTCAGTTCTTCGCCGGAAGGAAAGGAAGAAACTGGCCTTCGCGCCAGTTTCTTCCTTTCCGCTCTTCCCTTTACAATTCGGCTGTGCTGCTACTTACTCTGGCACCAGAGTTCTCAACTGTTGTGCTGTACTGTGAATGATTCTTCGCGTTGACGCTCGGTAAGGCACTACTTCATTCTCGCCGCTAATGCGCAGACATCTGCAAAAGAAGCACTTCGGCTTATGTCTTGCAACGATGAAGATCACCCACATAACTGAAGAGGATGGTGTTTGTCGATTAGGAGAGTAGAATATAAGTGAGTAGAATCGTGCCCAAGTTACATGAACCCTGCATATTAGAACGATTGTGTACAATGCATATTTACGAGAAGCGCTGAATCGCAACAAGGCACAATTAATTGAGACGCGCTGTTGTGGGCGTGGCTCGCGAGATATTGAGTTACCTTAATATCTCGTAAAATAAAAGTGATAAAATACATATATAGATTATCCATAATCTCTCATGCTTTTCCGTGAAAACTTTCTTGCAGTAACTTCAAGCGTTCAAAAACCGCAAAAGGTGCTCGAGTTACATGAATCATCCTGTGTACGATTGTGTACAATGCATATTTACGAGAAGCGCTGAATCGCAACAAGGCACAATTAATTGAGACGCGCAGTTGCGGGCGTGGCACGCGAGATATTGAGTTACCTTAATATCTCGTAAAATAAGTGATAAAATACATATATAGATTATCCATAATCTCTCATGCTTTTCTGTGAAAACTTCCTTGTAGTAACTTCAACCGTTCAAAAACCGCAAAAGGTGCTCGAGTTACATGAATCACCCTGTTACGAGAAGCGCTGAATCGCAACATGGCACAATTAATTGAGACGCGCTGTTGCGGGCGTGGCTCGCGAGATATTGAGTTACCTTAATATCTCCTAAAATACAAAAGATAAAATACATATATAGATTAACCATAATCTCTCATGCTTTTCCGTGAAAACTTCCTTGCAGTAACTTCAAGCGTTCAAAAACAGCAAAAGGTGCTGGAGTTACATGAATAACCCTGTGTACGATTGTGCACAATGCATATTTACGAGAAGCGCTGAATCGCAACAAGACACAATTAATCGAGACGCGCTGTTGCGGGCGTGGCCCGCCGAGGGGCAGCACAGTGCGCGAGGGGCAGGGGGGCGTGGCTAATTGGTGCGTCGTCGCGGTGCGCGGCGCACAATGGCTGCGGCGTTGGCGAAAGGGCCGCGCGCCCTTGCAGCGGCTTTGAGCGGCCCAACGCCCCCTGGCGCCGGCGTCCGAAGGGCGAGCCCTTGTCCGTCCGCCCACGCCCAGCGGCGCGCTCAACAAGACGCCTCCCCCCCTCCGCCGGGGCGATTCAGGTGCGCTCGCTGCGTGAATCAGGTGCGCGCCTGCCGCGGGCGATAGCACTGTCTCGCCCCCTGCCCCGCCCCCCGTCCCAGCCCCGCCCCGCCCCGCTTTGTTGCTGGCCGGCGTTTCGGAAATCGCGACCGATACCCGAGCGGGGCATAATAGCGCCAATATTATCAGGAGCTGTCCAGGGGGTAACCTCCCCGCCTCCTCTCCACAACCAGCTCCCACCTCTGTTCCGATCCCAATCCCTCACTAACTACTCGGCTTGCTTGTCTTGCTATCCCCACTCCTGTCATTCTCGTTCTTGTCACAGCTCTTCTGTTGTCTACGACTCAGGCCAGGAATATCCTCTCGCTTAAGTCGATTTCTATTGGCCACGATGACCACGTCTTGTTCTATCGGGCTTCAGAGCCACCTTTTCGTGACCTTTTTTAAGTGTCCTTCATTCTTCAGTTTCATTTCTATTATTTCAATCTGCACCTCATACTAACCGGTTACTTTTAATATCAACATGTATCATCATCTCGTACAGCACTTCCCCAACTCTATTTATAGCCAGCATCTACTCTTTCCAATAAAATGGTTAATTTTAAATAAACCATTTCTGATCATAAAAATATTTTGGGTGTAAGAAATGACACAATGAATAGAGAAGTGAGGGTGTGATATTGAAGCTTTCGGAGGTAAATTAACATGGGCTGTCAAATGTATTGATGAGCACGTATTATAGATAACAGGGCATGTAGGTGACATTTGTTTATATTTGGTTTCATCAGATGATTTAAATAAAGATATAGGGAGATTACGAGAAAACAATGAATGTCTATAAACAATTTAGACTCCCCAATAGAAATAATGAACGTATATAAGTGTAGACGAGTGAGTGGCGACTGTATTTTCGAGACGAAAGACGCAAGAAAACGGACAAAGGTCTGCAGGCAGTTGTAGGAGAGAGACGTATGGGAACGAACTGAACATCGTGGAGGTCTGATGAGTAGATCGGGTGGTAGAGATTTCCAAGTTACGGAAGTAATTAGGGGAGAACAAGTTAATAAGAATTCAGTCAAGCATTTACGAAAGTATGAGAAAAAGTGACTGGGTAGTACGTGAGTCTTGAGGGCACTAGGGCAAAGAAGATAGAATAAAAGAGACATGCAAGGTGACATCGCCCAAGTATGCAATAGTGGGGGGACATAAATGGAGGTTAAATGACGTTTTTAGAAGAATTTTTAAGATCACGTTTTGACCCTAGCGTAGTAAACAATAAAATTTTAGTAATAATAATAATAATAATAATAATAATAATAATAATAATAATAATAATGATAAAGAAAGCAAGGTCTTGCGTGATATTGAAATCAATTTAAGAATAAAGGAATGATAATTTGGATCAAAGGTGTGAATGAGAATTTAATTTTTCTTTCTTGCATAAATTGTTATATATTTACTTGTTTATTCTTCAAAGCAGTATATTGTTTCAGGTTATATTTAAATAATTAGAGCAAAAACGATAATAAAGAACATTTTATTTAATTTAAAGGATATAAATAGAGTAGTTGTGAATTATAAAGGAATATTAAAAAATAAATGAGAAGAAATATATGTTGACGTATCGGTAAACAATATGGCTGTTTCATTAAATAGTAAGAAAGTCACATCTGAAACCCTGTAAAGGCAAAACTTTCACCGGTCTATATATACAATAATAAGTTTTCTCTGATTGTGAATGTGCCTTTCCCCGGTGATAAGTAATTTGGGGAGAATAGAAAAATAAAACAAACGAGGTAACAATAATAGAACGTAGATATCGAGTAAAAACTGTTACGAAATGGAAGTAAAAATAAATTAAATTGCTTTTGTGAAAGGAAAGCGTCATCAATATTCGCAAAAGCAAACATCTTCATCCCTCCTGCTATCACTTTCTTCCTTCGCTGATTTCCTCTTCTTTTGTATGGCGATGGAGTGTGCTGGAGAATAATTATTCCCTGAAATTCTGTTTAAAATTAAGCATAACGAGGATTCTTCAGGTGGAAGAAGGGCAGAAGAATGGCAGAGATATTTTATATTAATTTGAGTAATTTCAAAATAAAATTTCCATGTTTTGGAACATGGCATTTATTCCGTTTTAATTCATTTGAGCAGACACTGTTCATACCACTGTAGAGATAACTTTACGCTATTGCTAATGTGGAAAACTTAGAGATACAATTAAGCAACAATTAAGTTCACTATTTTAAAAAAATAATTTTATGGATGGTTTATTTTGATTTGTATAATTTGTATTTTAATGTCACAGTGCATTGCATTTAAAGAACATGCTTGCTCAAGTCCATTAAATAGCCCCAAAATATTTTTTAAAATAATTCTGTGAGTATTGAATGCTTTTTCCCCTCTGAAACAAATATTAAAGAAACATTATAAGAGACACATACCACATACACAAATACTTTCACGAATAATAAGTTCATTTCCAGAATTTTACCTATTCCGACAGTAAGAATAATTATAAAAGTAATGGTAATAATAATAATAATAATAATAATAATAATAATAATAATAATAGTTACTTTTCTTTACTGATGATCCGTTCTTCTGTGTAACCATTTTGTGAAGTTAAACAAATGTACGAAATATGTCGAATTTGTGAAATGGTCCTCATAACATGTGTGTCTCATAACAGTGCCTCTAGAAACGACAAAAATGCTTTTGAAGGTGATGTAGTTGCACAGAATTTATTTTAGAATTTGAAAGATATATTAATAAATTATTTCTTTTGTCATAAACTGACTGATTTTCAATTCATTGTGAACTCGTCACACCGTCTTCCACAGGCTCAAAATAACGCCTCACTCCCTCTCAAATCATCGATGTCGGGAAAGAGCTGGTGTTTTTTAAAGTTTTTTTTGTTATTATACCAGAGGTCATCCCAGTTGTTATGTCCGTCCAGTTTGTTCATCTTGCAAGTTTCCTCTCGGTGCCCACTACAAACATATTTTGTTTTCTTCTCAATTTTAAAATGCACGCAGGCAAGGCAATTACCACCATAAACTCTCCAAAAACTATTTAATAATTAGATGAAAATAATTTAGAATCAGTCCCTAAAGACCATATCTATCACTACGGTGCAATTTATGATAAATAAACAGTAGTTTGTATCAAATAAGCAACTACACAAGAATTCAACCTCAGATCCATAATTCACCAATAACATAGATTCGACCTCTGCAAAAATCTCAACTACCCTTGAAAAATAACAAGAAAGTACCAATTTCACATAGTCCTGAAAAATCAAATTATCACGGATGTTTACTGTGGTCGTAAAAAACCGTTTCTCTTTATTAAAAATACCTAAAGGAGTAATAAAAAATAAATATAGAGCATAAGTATTTAAAGTTCGACTTAGCATCATTCTTAATATTTAAAATTTAAAAACACGCGAGTAAAAAATTAAAAGGTTAATAAAAACTCCCAAGGTTCACCGTCTTCCCTTACTTCATGGCAACGTTGGTTAGGCTACCCGCCGAGCACGTATTACATTTCGTATCAAAATGAAGATGCGTCGACGGAGCACATATTGAGCATTCTCTTTCGTAGCCACCATTGTAAGAATTTAAAACTTGGCGCCATGTGGTGTCAAGAAAATTTATTTTTTATTTTTCATGGAATTGCGAAAACTGTGTGTCGTATACCGAGGTAATCTCGGTATTGCTAGGATTTCTAAATTATAATATGTATTTGAAAAATTGTAGCTAAAGATTTGCGCGAAAATAATAAAAAATAATCTCACCCAACTATTTCTAGCCATCTGATTACATACTTCAAATGAACTCTACTGTCTTCATTCAACGTCGTTTTCTATTCCACATCATATCATTCTGTACCTAGTAAATTCGATAAAACAAACAAGGAGCATGGCTATCTTCAGATGTGGCAAATTCACCTACCAGTCAGCTCTTCACCCTAAGGAATGCCTACTGAAAAATCGATTCTTTAACACGCTTCGTTCTAAATTATAATATATATTTGAAAAATTGTATCCTCGCTCTTCTTACAAGCATTTTCACGTACACATTTGGTGACGCTATTCACGTCCTTTTCGGGGACACTGTTCTCGCAATTCACACAGTCAAAAGCCGGGCAGGGTTAAGCCAGGAAAGATTACATTCTTCCTTTCCAGTCGAGGCGGGGATTTTGCACTGTGAAGTGGAGGGAATATTCTCCATTTCTTTTAGCGCATGCATGTTCCCTAAATTTTTCAAATTAGTCAAGTCAGCTAACATCACTGAATCTTTTTATACTCTTAAGCACTCATCCTCCATCCACATTATCTTACTCTACTCCATTTATAGAGATACATCCATCCATTAGCCATCTGTAGAGATAGATAAGATCTTTTAAATTTCTCCAAGACTTTGACCACAAATAACCCAATACAACTCAACTAAGCACAGAATGACCCACAAATTGTTACTCGCTTCGCTTTCATCTAAAGATATGCTCGGTAGCAAGGCTGCAGTTTGCGTTCGGTCGCAGAGCAACTGACGGTCCGCGACCGTATCAGCCCAATACGTAAAATATAACAAGAACATTTAATAGATAATCGATTTGTTACAAAATATTACTGTGACTTGCGAAACATTTACCTCAAAGACGTGCATGTGACTGCGAGTTGTTTGTGGCAAAGGCATGAGCTTGTTAAGCACAAACATTACACTCGTTGAAGTACTATATTCTTGATATTCCACAGCGGGAGGTGAGGGGAGAGGAACTACGTCATGGTTTAAACGGGCGTACCAACTGTGATCATGAAATTAACGCACCAAAGCTGCCACGAGAAATACTACGTTTGTTTTTTAAAGTACGAGGTGGTGTTGCCAGCATTGTAAAATAGTACGTGCCGTTGCGAGTCGAACCTAAGTATCTCAACGGGCCGTGCTATTAAGCGCTGGCTGAGAAGTAGGAAGATCGTGTATCAACAAAACTTGCGGGAGCAATACCCCTCCAGACAGTGTTGTCAGATATCATAATTTTTAATCCTAGAATAACTTTAAGCTAACTTCACAGGTGTCCAATTCGTCCATAATTGAACCATAATATTTAAGGAATTAAAAAAGTTCATAAGAAGTAAAATTTTATTTTCAATAAAATATATATTACAAAAATTAATATTTAATATTAAACTTGACACATTGGAAAACTGCCGGTTATTCCATTAATACATTCTTTTAGCAATTATGACAGTGGCTTACGAAATTTTATGGTCATAATATTTTAAATCTGGTATTTTATGAACTATATATCATTGGTGAGCCGTAGGGAAAAAGCAAGGCTGTGTGTATTTTACAGAGCGTTAGGGAAAAATCCGGCATGGAGGGAAATTCAGGAAAGAATGCATGAACCCGTCTCTTTAGCACGTCACGACCATATTAGGAAAATACGTCCAAGGAAACAGAGAAATGATGTTGGAAAATACTCTTTTGTAATTAGGACTATTTAGTCATGGAATAGCTTGCCTGCAGCACCAATGGGGACTTTTCCCAGATACATCAACAATTTTAAGTTAAGATTAAATTGTAATAATAGTGTAAGCGATAGGATCAGTAGTCTGTGAAGGGCCTCTGCATTTAGTAGGCATGCCATAAATTGAGTAATTTTGTTTTGTGTATTGAATTGTATGTATTTTTAGTATTCATTATATTATTGTATTAGATGAATAGTAAATGTAAAGAATTTGCCACCGGGTTTAATGCACCAAGCAAATTAAATGAATTATCTATATCTATATATATAAAAGAAAGTCGTGTTAGTTACACTATTTATAACTCAAGAACGGCTGTACCGATTTGGCTGAAAATTGGTGAGTAGGAAGCTTAGAGCCAGGAGACGGACATAGGATACTGTTTATTCCGTTCGACAGCGTTCCTGTGTGAGAACGCACGTTTTCGCGTGATTTCGCATGTTTTTGCGTGAAGGTACTTAACTGAAGAGTGCAACTTATGCCCCAAAATACAGGAACAATAATGAATTATTAATCTACTTAATTTTTTATTTGTATTTTCTAATAAACAATTTAACTTAATAAATTCCAAAATCTGCTTATTTATTGCCTTTAACAGCCGGTCCCTATGATTACAGCTTTGTATTTCTCTCTTAAACAAAAATCAATAAAAAAAACGCTCTGCTACGTAAGAGATTTTTTAATTATCTATTTAATATCAGAGCGTTTTATTTTAAATTCTTCTTTGTTTGAGAGAAAAACACAAATCTGCAATTGCTTTATTATCACGAGTGCAACAAGGATAGTACAGTTTCTCACAGTGAGTGCGACGCGAGGAAAAGATAGGACCGGCTGTTAAGGCGGAACAGAGTTCGCCGGGTCAGCTAGTATTATCTATAGTGTTTCCTGTCTAAAACATTGTTGACCTCCGCTGCAAAGTGGTGCAACTCGGAGAGTTTACGCGCCTACTGACTGCGTTTGTTCCTCGCAGATTGCGGGCGCGCCCACGTGATCTCGCCGCCGCCGCCGCCGCCGCCGCCATCTTAGCATGAACGAGACTCTGAATGGCAACAATTGCTCACCGCGGTCCACGGCGCGGTGACCGCGCTGAATGGGCCGATCCCCAAAGTGTGTTAGCGTGCTAACTCATTTGGGCCCCGCTCCCTTTCTGCGGTGATATAAACGAGCGACGTAATCGGCGCACTGCACCGTAATATTAGGTGCGCGGTTTGATAAGATGACCGCGCGCGCGCCGCTATTACAATTGATGTGGTAACGGGCAATTTTGTAATATGCGGATATAATGCGAATGGCTGTATGAGTTCATATACGCGTGTAATTCGCTACAGTTAATTAAAATTATTTTCGAAGGTAGTGAGATTACCGTATCTTGTGTTTGTTTTCACACATGAAGGAGTTTAATACGCGGAATAATAATTAGCAAGGTACCGCATTGTGAAATATGAACTACCACTTCATAATAATTGTATTATTTTCAGAACGAAAATTTGTATACAAAATTATTAATATTACATATTGATTTTCTCAAAAGGAAAAGCGTATTTAGAAAATAACTCATGCCAATTATTTGAATAAGCTTTATTGGTATCTTTTTCTCAAAATACTCACTTTTTTCTCTACTTGATTAATATATCTCCGTTTTTGTTAATAAATGTCCGGATATTTGGTGAATATTTTATTCGAGGTAATCACTATTGATGTGAATGGCTAGGCATTAATAATAGAGTGAGGATAACCCTTGTTCTGATTAAAACTGATATTGTCATTTTGGAGAAGAACTTCGATATTTAAACCTTGTTTTGAAATAGTTTCAGTCAAATAACAAACCGTTTCAGAATGTATTAAGTTTGCATTTGTGAAGCTATTCAGGGTGTATTTCGTGATTTGCTCGTTTGGATTTTCTGGTACGTTTCTTGAACAAAGAAGCTTATTCCTTTTCTGAAACACGATAAAGACAAAATGAAACGGTTAAGAACTATTTAATTTTTCGTTAGTGGATTTAAGTAGCTCATTAACTTCCTCCCCGTTACTTTCCTTGTTGTGATTGGCTACATTTTCTTTTTTTATTAAAATTTTAGTTCGTCGACGAGTCGTGGAAACCAGAACAACATATAAATGTGATGCAAATAACATATGTAAGACCGTATAATCGAAACAAATGTCTTCGATATGTATTACATAGTTTTGATTCCGAGAACGATTTTTTTTATTTTTAAATTACCATTTATGATTTTGAAAATATTTTTAATACGAAGATTTTACTTAGTACTCAAACAATAATATTTGTATATCAGTTAGAATTAAGGTAACAATTGAGGAGTGCCTCATTTACATTGTCTTTAAGATTTGAAATCTGTCATAACAACACAAAGCGCAACAAATACCGTATTGGAAAATAATATTTAAGAATGCGGTTCGATGGGCCAAACTCATCTGCTTTGTTCTTAAACTTCTGGATATTCATCCATTGTCGCCCTATGTTTTTTGAATAAAAATATGCTTCTTACAAATAGACTGCTGAGTCTTATTACTTTAGTTCTGATGAGCGGAATAAATTTTCACACAATGACAAGCCAATGATACGCCGCTATGTCGTTGCTCTTCTTTTATTCTTCCATTATATTACTATACTAGTGGAAACCGGTGGTATTAAATTGCAAGGGGAGTTTAAAACCGATTTCAATTTTACTTCCCTGGGTATTTATTTAACATAATCATCTATTCAGATCGGAAAAGTAACGAATTCTGCCTATAATGTATCCTCGCTCTGGCTGGCCGTGCCTTACGCCGAACCACCCAATTCCACCCTCCTCCTTTCCCACTCCTCGTCCTGTGATGGTTCGCCTGATCTTGTTCCTGCCTTATCCTGCAATGTTTACTACGATCACCGTTGCTATCGTCCTGAAAATTACAAACCAATTCCGAAGTGTAGTGGAAAAACACGTTGAAAAACTCATACATGACTTGAAAATACACTGAACTACAGTCTAATACTTTCCATACGGGGTGCGGTAGCTCAGTGCATCAACTGATGCCACTGCAGCGCCTCTGACCGCAGGGTCCTAGGTTGGAGTCCTGACGGCGGCAGGATTTTCGACACTAGCTAGTCTGCTAGGTCGAATTCAGTCGCTGTCTGGAGGAGAATTCAAGCGGCCGGCTGCTCTGATCGGTAGTTTTCCGTTTTTCTTTGGTCAACACCAGGCGAATGCCAGAGCAATACCCTAACAAACGGGCCACGAACCGCGTGCGATCTTTCCTTCCTCTTCCTAGTCATATCCTCTCCCCTAACACACACACACACACACACACACACACACACTAACATGCACTACAATACCACATATTCCGGGGGATCGGTCGGGAGCTTAGAGCTTGTCTCGAATGGGGCGGTGCCCCGCTGGAGGGAGAGTCCTGGTTTGGGGGAAACCCTATTAGCCGACGGTAGGTCGGTGCCGGATCTCGCCATCCAGCGGGGGAAGATCACCGCCATCTCCCGAGGAAAAACATGCCCTACACTTACGGGACTAATGACCTAAGTTATTGACGCGCCCGGAATCACTAACCAACCAACCAATACTTCGCACAAAATATCGCTGTGACTTCAGTTCCATGGTGCCACCAAAACTGGTTACTTACATCTCGGTCAGGTTGGACTTGATGTGGAATTTCAAAAAGAAAAAAATATTTATATAGCAAACATGTTAATTATACGTTACATTAATTAAGTTAATTAATTAATAGCATATGCAAACATTATAATTATACGGATAATTATACATGTTAATTATACGTGAAGTAATCAGGGACCCGCAGCTTTCAATCAACACATTATTTGCTGAGATAAATTGAGTAGTGTATTGGGAAAAGGTGTTTATGTAACACGCTTTAGAAGTATCCGATGATTTTCAGCCCAAATGCTTCCTCTTCTTTGCCTTTGTGCGGTACGTCTGAGCACGAGAGCGACAGGCAGGGCAGCGCCCCCCGCAGTGCTTTGGGCATGCAAATCGGGCGCCTGCTAAGCAGAGAACTGGCGAACTGACCACTGAACCTCTGGCAGCTCCGCCACCGCCTCGTCGCTCGGATGCAGCCCCGTGGCCTCATTGTCGTGCGCCGCGGCCGCCGCCGCCGCCGCCGCCGCCCGCAGCGCCCTCCTCGACGTGCACCATTGAGGCGCCGCGAGGCGCGCGGCGCAGATATTATTACGTCCATTGTTGCGGCATTGTCGCGGGCTCCTATTGGCTGCCTTCCGAGCTGGCGGCCGCGCACAAAGCTGCCTTAGCGCGGCGCGCAGGCGGCGTCGCTCGAGACGGCGAGGGGGGCGGGGCGGCGCAGGCGGTGGCGCCGCTCTATCGGCCGGGGCCACTCCGCCGCCCAAGTTGGCAGCACTGCAATTAACTTACGTCGCCGATCCGATTATTCCGGCGTCCCAGACGCGGCGGCGGCGGCGGACGCTGTATGAGCGAGGCGGTGGGTGTGGGGGCGGGGAGGCGGCGGGGGCGGCGACGCTGGAGCCGTGCCGAGGGTGCTCTGTTGGCGGGGCCGGCGGCTTGATTGCTTGTATCACTCGAGTTCGCCTTGACAACGCCCCCGGGTCTCCGCGACCCTCTGATTGCATTCCGATACCCGCGCGCTGCCGCCGCCGCCGCCGCCGCCGCCGCCGTTGGCGTCCGCGGAGGAGGAGGAGGGCGTCGAGAGGTCGATTGTCCTCGCGTCCTCCGCTCTCCGCCTCCGGATCCGCTGCGTCCTCTCGCCAGGTGCGCGCCCTCGACCTATCGATCTCGGATGTCTGAAGCGGCGCCCGACGCGCGTGGCGGACCGGTCCGCGGAGCGCCGTCGCCGCAGAATCCGGCCGCCGGCCCCGGCCAGCCACTTGGCGCCCGGAGCCGCCCGGACCTCCGTCTGAGTGGCCCTCGGTTGGACGCTTGGCTTCGTCGGGGCAATGCCCGATATACTCATGACTAGGGGGCGGATTTTGATGACCTAAAACATCGCCAAAAATCAATAAAATGCTGTTAATTTTAAAAAAATACCCTAAAACAAGGGAAAATGACGTAAAAAATGTGATGAAAACCGATTCGGAAGATCATATCAGGCTGTCAGATTTGATCGATGCTTCTTCCTTTCGTTCAAGTGAACTCATCTGGAAAACAGCTGAGGACTGTGTTTTATCACGAAATCGCCCGAACCGACAATGGCGGTGGCTCATAGGTACTTTAGATTACATAATCATAACGGGCGATATTGCACTTTCTGAGCGAAGAAATCGAAAAGACTACTCAGGAATTTTATGGAGAACATTACTTCTCGTAATATTATTTCTAGGAAGTGACATTAAAAATTTTATTAAAATCGATTAAATCAGCAAAAATGAATTAAAAATGACGGAAGAGCAAAAATTGACATATTAGTCGAAATGGACGAAAAATGCAAAAAAACGGACTTATA
Source organism: Teleogryllus occipitalis (assembly GCA_011170035.1). Lineage (NCBI taxonomy): Eukaryota > Metazoa > Arthropoda > Insecta > Orthoptera > Gryllidae > Teleogryllus > Teleogryllus occipitalis. Next base: position 230,506 of record BLKR01000766.1, on the reverse strand, counting down.
AAAATGGCTCATTTCCTTTTGTCATAACATAAATTTAATTTCTCTACTAAACGGCATTGTTCTAAAGTGAAAAGCAAAAAATGACGTATCATTAAAATCCGCCCCCTACTCATCAGTAAGGGACGGATTTTGATGATCTAAAACACCGCCCAAAATCAATAAAATTCACTGAAAATGATTTTAAAACGCCTTACATGCAAAGAAAAATGACGTAAAAAATTAATCCAAACCAGTTCAATTGAACAATTCAACGTTTCGGAAATGTTACTGGGTAATCGAGGCTTCTTCCTGTCGTTCAAATGAACTCAGCTTGAAAACTTTTCGTTTGAACTGTTCTTTATCAGGAAGTCGCTGTCTGTAGTTACCGCGAAATCGGCCTAACCGACAATGACGTTTATAGGCGTTTCAGGAACATGGTATTACTTACTCAAAACACCTGAGATTACAATTTCTGAGCGAAGAAATCGAATAAGCTACTCAGGAATTCTGTGGAGAACATTTGTTTCATATCGTAAATATTATTTGAGGAAAATACCATTAAAAATGATCCCTAAAATGATAAAATGGACTAAATCAACGAACATTTCTTTAAAAATTACTGAAAATGGTAAAAAATCACTTAGTAGAAATCGACGAAAAATGCGACAAAAAGTCATACAGGCCTAAAATGGGTCCTTTTGTCGTAACAAAATTAATGACTTCTCTAAAGGGCATTGAGCTAAAGTGAAAAGGAAAACGACATTTCACTAAAATCCGCCCCTACTCATAAGAATTGAGTAGGGTTTTCCCCGGCGCACTATGCGTGAGTAGAGGTATATTATTGTCAATATCATTGAAGTTATTTTCCAATTAAGGAAATATGTTGAATAAAAGTGAGCTGCTCACTTATCTTTTAAGCGGCTAATTTTGCTTAATCAGACTCTGGTGGTAGCCCGAAAAGCTAGTCGCTCTGAGCTCGCAGAGAAGCCCCACCCTCGCTTAATTGGGAAGGCGCCACAGCGGGGTGCTGCGGTCCGGCATATCCGGATGCCAGCCCAAAAAGGAACTTGTGCGCCCGAGGGGGCGGGGCGAGGTTAACAGGTCAATGAATACAGGTGCCCTCCTTTGGAGAGAAAAATACTTTTGGTAGAACAAGATGGAGTAGTAGCCCACTCAGAGATATCCATTGCTTGCTTTTGACAGACTGCTCAAACAAGCTCTTAATCCATACCTCGGTAATGCGATCGTCTCTTAAACGTATTTCGGAAGAAACTTCGGATAAAGTGTTCAGCAACCGATTCAATTTGGTTTTAAGTTAAATAAACAATATTGTATTTTTAGAATATATTTAGAATATGTAGGTATTTTATACTGTCGGTTTGTGGAGTGTCCTTATTAAAAGTATAGTACTATATTAGTTCCCATGTGAAGATGAAATGAAGTTGACATTATTCATTCCTTGCTAACCTAACACTTCACGGTGCTTTCAACCTTGGTACCTGGCCGCTTCTTCGGTACTTTAATATTATCCAATACAAAAAATGCTTCACAAGTGTCTTTTTATCATTTAATTTTGGGTGTACTCTAAATCAACATAAGCATATGCATTTACTAGGTTTTCTAGATAATGACAGCCTGTTTATGACTTGGTAGAAATACATTCAGTCTGTCTAAGAGATATTAATACGATCTTACATAACGACTATAATGAGTTTCCCTTGTAAAGTCATAAAATATTTTTTGCTGGGCTATCAGAGTGAAAAAGATTTGCAGAGGCATTAAATTATTTTATGATTGTCAAGTAGGCCGAAGTGAAAATGAATGTTGTGTTTCTAAAACCTACAAAAATGGTTCAGATTATTCTAACTGAATATAAGAATGATGAGTTACTATATCGTTTAATGATGTATGAAATGAGATTAAGAAATGGACATGCATTTTGAAGTATTTTATGAAAATATTCAAACATAAGGAACATAATATTTTCACATATCGGAATTCTAATTGAATTTGAAACATGTGCGAGAAGAAGACTGCGAAAGGAAGACCCGAACATAACTGGAAAACGATAATGGAGAATAATTATTCTGCTTGTCTGTATTCGCAAAGTTCCTCCGGTAGATCTTTGTGGTTGCGGTTGCACGGCTGGGGGAGGAAGAGAAAGGGAATGCAGAAGAGAGACAGCGTAAGAGGCGCCTCTTTCGTCGCTCCCCCACCCCTCCACCCCTCCCCTCCCCTCCCCCTAACTCCAACCAGCGCCCACCGCCTCCATCGCCGCCGAGTCACCTGCGAATTTTCTCGCAAATTCTCTCTGCTTTGAACCCGCTCCCCGCTCCCCTCCCTTCCGTTCCCTCCCCTCCCTCCCCGCTCCACCACTCCCCGACGCGCTCGCTCGCTCCCCTCCGCGCTGCGGTAACCTCAGCCTCCCCTCAGCGCCCGATAAAGCTGATCGCTGAACTGCACCTAACTCCCAAATTAGATTTTAATTGCATTTTCTCCGTCGGGCCATTTCCGTTTAGAATGGGGAAAGCTGCGCGGCACAGTAATGGCTAAATTATGTGTGAGCGACGTACGCGGGAGGTAAAACCCCGCCTCACGCCCCCCCCCCGGCCCCCCCCCAGCCCCGCCTCCGAACCGCTTCGTTCTGCCTTGCCTCCACCCCCGCCCCCCTATTCAACGTCCCGCCCTCTCCACGCCTTCGAAATCTTCACCCCTCTCTTCGTGCGCCCATTATGCGGGTTTTAAAATGCATCCGGGGCACCCCGCTCCGCCCCGCCCCGCTCATTTCCTCCCGCCGCTCTTTTATACCTCGATACCTAATTATACTGTAATTTATTGCGTTTCCTTAACTTTGCGTCGCTAGAGCGCGGTTCGAACCTTTGCCGAGGCTCGCCGTTGCCATGACAACGCGGAGGAGGGAAGGAGAAGTAAGAGATTGCGGAGAGTAGAGGTGGGGAAGAGGGCGCATGAGGAGTGCTGTAAAGCTGCCATTTCGTTAGTTGGATACACCTCATTGGTTGCAGGGTTTGTGATTGCTCTACATCTGCTTTCTACAGGTTTTGCTCGTGTTGGAATGTTGAGACAAATAAAACGTAAGCGCCTCTGACCGAGAGGTCCTAGGTTCGAGTCCTGACGGCGGCAGGATTTTCGACACTAGCTTTTCAGCTAGGTCGAATTCGGTCGCTGTCTGGAGGAGAATTCTAGAGGCCGGCTGCTCTGATCGGTAGTTTTCCGTGGTTTCTCTTATCAACACCAGGCGAATGCCGGAGCAGTACACTAACAAACGGGCCACGGACCGCGCGCGATCTGTCCTTCACCTTCCTTGTCCTATCCTTTCCCCTTTCACACTCACTTACACTAACATGCACTACACTACCAACATATTCCGGGAGACCGATCGGGAGTTTAGAGCTTGTCCCAGCTGGGGCGGTGCCCCGCTGGTGGGAGACTCCTGGTTAGGGGAAACCCCACTAGCCGACGGTAGGTCGGTGCCGGATCTCGCCATCCAGCGAGGGAAAATCACCGCCATCTCCCGAGAGAAAAACATACACTACACTAACGGGACTAATGACCGAAGCAGTTGACGCGCCCGGAAACACGAAAAAATCAATCAATCAATACATCTGCTTTCTACAGGTTTTGCTTGTGTTGAAATGTTGAGACAAATAAAACGTAAGATATTTTCAACATAATGTATGTTTTGCGGTGGATTACACGGGTCCATTATTTATTATAAAACACAATAAATTAATTCAGAAAGGTGGATCATCCACAAAGTAAGTTTCTTGGATATTTGTATTCTTCCATAATAGACAATACGATTAAAAAAATTCGAAGATCTCAAATGTACTACATATTTTTCCAGGCAATGATATGCGCTTCGATAAATACAAAAGCCATGCTACATTTCACAGGTATTGAAATATCTGGTTTCCTGTGAAACAGTCCGAAAATTTTACATTAATTTTTATGGCGGAAAAGAGAACCATCCACACATGAGATCTCACTGAAAAAAGTGATGCTTCATAGTCCAGTAGTCGTTTAGCTGAATTACCTAACAATGTGCTTTTCCTTCCCCTCTTCTGACAATTTCAAAGAACATGTCTTCAAAAGAGCCTTCATTTTCGCTTCAAGTGAATTGTATTGTTTTCCGTGATCCCAGTGATTTTCGGTTGACTTCACAATACACGCAGAATCGTATGCTAAAGGCAGTTGCTCTCGAAACGTTTCAAGACTCAATCTCCATACGTAAGCTCTCCGTCGAAAACAGATCAACTTGATTGTCAGTACGAACTCTGGTTTTCTTTGACATCTCATATTGAGTTTCACAATCTTTACAATACCAACAGTTCCGGCAGACAAATTTATCCCTCCTAAAAGGATGTTCACAAATAATAAATGAGACGCCGAGAAAATATAAGGTTGATTTTTTATGCTTGACGTAGTTATCATAAAAATGTGCGATAGATTTTGATTTTTCAAAAATAGGTATGAAAGTTAGATAAGGAGTTTTTTCAAAGACCCATTTTTAAAGCTCAGGTCAAACGTTATTTAATGTATTATTGTTGTTACAGGTCTCTGACATTTGACATTTTGTCTGTGGATATTTTTAGCAGATTTTCACCGATATTAGAAATAAATCTATTTATTTAAAAAACGAAACCCTCAAGTTCCAGTGAAAATTTCACAAAAAAAACTTAAGTAACCATTGACGGGGAACATGTTTACATGCTTTTTGTGAAAAAGTCTGTAATAAGTTAATGTTCACTCGGAAAGCACTGTAATCATGTACCCGATCGGTTACTTGAATATACTTGTGTTGTGATTTCCTTAGAATATTATCTTATACTTAACCTTGCACATTTTTAAGTCCTTCTAATTTCCATTATCTGTGATCTCTAAAACTTTTCTTGTTGCCGAGATGAACAAAGATGTCGCAGCTTCAGAGGCAGTGTCATTGCAACGTATTTCTCGCCTTTGTGGAGGTGAATGTTGTGCAAATACTACAAACAACTTGAACCACGCTATTATTTAAAAAAACGACAGAACAGTTTTCCCATCATACGATAAATAAGTACACTTCGCAGCTAGACACAAGCCTTCGGAAATATGTTTTTTTCGTTAAGCATGTTAGTCAATGGATCTTTTTCAATGTTCGTACGATGTGAAGTAATTTTGCGGTTTGGTTGCTAATGATTCTTCTGAAAACAATGTAAGTTGATTAATTATATATATATATATATAATTCATATATATATATATATATATATATATATATATATATATATATATATATGTATATACTATGAATAATTAATCAACTTACATTGCTTTGTGAATATTATATTATGTACTTATACAATATTATATTAATACCTCTAGTGCAAGCTACATTTGAGTATATAATAAGTTACTGGGGTAGGAGTTTTTGGTAAGGGTATGTTTCATTTGTTTCCACGATACACGTTTGCCGTTATTGAACCACATCGAAGTTGCCAAAATTGAAACTGTTCGACGTAGTATTCAACAGCTTCCTTTAGCAAGCCATAGCCCGCTATATGCATACTAGCGGGCTATGAGCAAGCACGCCTCAAAATCTAGACCTGATAGCGTCTATCTCCAATCCTGAAATGCACAGGAAACATTAAGAGAAATACAAAAGAAGCACAAAAAGCTGTAATATTATACAGCAGTCTCTACAAAGCAGAATTTATATTGACTAAGGAAAGAAAAAATGAAAGGCAAGCCAAATCTAAGAAATATAAAACAAAGGAAAGACTCCTAGACTTACACAATAATGAGAAACTCATTAAAAATTTGAAAATGACCACCAAACAAGATGATGATTGACACTGTTCCATATGTGACACAAAATCAGTAGAGGACATGATACAATGTATGATATGTCATCAATAATCCCACGAAATGCGTACTGGAGTTCGTGCGGGGAAGAAAATGTATTTTTGTTCAGAGGATAATTGAGTTGTATGTTGAGTTGTTTTTGAGTTGGATTTTTCCATATTTTATGTCCTTTAAACTTAATCTTAAACTTTTATCTTAAAACATTTTAAGTAGTTAGGTTATTAAGTCCCATGAATTAACATATCTGGTTCAATTTACGACAGCTGAGGTCCACATTTGGAATCCAGTCTCTTCATTTGAACTTTTGTAGAGGTCTATTGCATTAATTTTCATAAAGTTGCTGAGATATGCATATGGTCCAAAAATTTATTTCAAGTTGTGATAAAGACCAACATATATTGTACTTGTAGTAAATCATGTTAAAATATATTGGTTTGTGGAAAAACTTATTTTCCAAAAGTTGTTCGATAAGGCCACTCTCCCCTAAATACAGCTGTTACTAATGTTAATTGTATTTGCTGTTCGTGCAGATAAACACGCTTCGGTTAGCTGCAAAAGGTTAACTTAGAGTAACTCATTCTGTGTTAATTGTAAAGAAACGACCAAGCAGACAGTGTCAATTTCACAAAAATCTTTGAATGTAAATAAAAATTGAACAGGTTCCATAAAAAATCAAATATAATAAACTCTATCCAATAACCCAGATAATAATGTTCTGACATTGACAAAAATAAATCAAATTCCTTTACCCTTTGTTTTCCTCCTCCATTAATTTGTTCACAAGAGAAATATTTAGAGGCAACGCTTAGAAAAATTTTCGATCATTTCAATCACTCACCGCAGACACAACTAATTATTTTGTTCACATGATTTGCAGTGGACACACGTATAACTAATTTTCTGTATTTACTCGTCGCTGAACATTATTACCATGCATTATTGTCTCCTTAAATAATGAAGATTTCCCATTCGGAGCTGCCCTGGTATCTACAAAAAAAAAATTACTGTACCTCTGCTCAAAACATAGACATAGCATATATCACCAAAGCGTATTTGACAAAAAAATTGTGACAGAAGACCAGAGCTGCAGAAATGACAACTGAAAATAATATAGAAGGCGGTGTTCGAAACCTGATTAAAAATCAATCACAACGAAGTAGATCTTCTCCTTACTTTCGTACCAGAAGAGATTGCAAAACATATTCTTTTTCTTGATGACGAGAATCTCACTGTTATTTCAGCCTAAAAGCCTCCAAACAAACAAACAAAAATATCGATGCCAAACATTGAAATAATTAAATAAAACTTTACCAACGATCGTAATGAACGATCTCAATGCGTTACATACTAAGCCTTGGGAATAGCGGAACCAGTAATATTAGAGGTTAGTTTTCCTTAAATATCATATACAAATACAATTTCACAATCCACTCACCTAATGAATCCACTTATTATCATATAAAAATAGAATTATTTCACATTTTTAGACATTCATCAATCGATTTCAAACATAACTGAATAGTACTGATATCTCAAGTTCTCTACCCCCTCTTTTTTCCTTTCCCAATACTTTCTCGCTTCCATTATCCATCGTTACCCCTCATATACTTCTTTCTACAATGATCAGACGTTTTGTCAGCACTTGATTTCCCAACAGTGTGTGTTAATGATAGCTTTATAGGTTGCTTGTGTGTTACAATGAATATGATTGAAATGGATGAAGAATATGAAACTAGAGCTGAGCGAACAAGATGAATGTTAGAGAAAGTGCTAATGCATCAATTGAACATGAAGATGCAAAACGAGATTTCTGTTTATACAATGAGCACGATACGGATAGTGAGGTAGAAGGTAAACAGCGAAACAGTGAATATTGATACCAATTACAGCTCACACGTCTTAAGAAAAGACAATACAACTAAATTGATAAAATCAGTAGGCAATATAATTATTACGCGTCGTAGCAATATTATTACTACACATTTACCAGTGGCGAGGGAGTTTGCAATAAAAGCTCAAACGAAGATAAATTGTGTAATGATTTTGTTTGAAGATCACTTGAAATTTGTTTTGTTTCTCATCTAGAATAAATATATTTCGCTAAGAAATATTAACAATTCATTTATATAAACAATTAAGAAGAAATATTTCAATAGGTCTCTCAGACCCAACATTACAACTGGTGAAACTTTTTTTACATGCTACCACTATAAGGCTAACAGCATACATTTTGGTTTAGTCCACAGATTCCGCCTACGAATTATGAAATATGACTGACGTTTTTCTAACACTATCTCCGCCACTGATCGCACCAACCAGAGCCTTTGAACTCCCATATAACGTGATGGAGACCATATAGTTGCGCCCTCTTCTGCAGCACCTTATTACAGGAACTAAAATACGAACTGCTGCCAACGATACTCAAAACGTGAATGGTTGCTGCGTGGGTTCGCGAGACGCAAGCTGGCGCGTAGAGATACAAAAGATAACATCGATTGTTTGCGATTTCTTCAGCGGTTTCTTATATGTATATAAGAAAGTTATGAATAATTGAACATGTAGAAGACACTTTTCGTATTTCTCATAAATTAGCCAATGTTTATGTGTCAAAGTTCGCGGACCTAAACTTCGGCTATACCCGGTGATACTAGCTCTTCCTATACAAGCACCCTCCAGCTTTGTCTCCGGTTTTGATGGAGAGTTGGAAGGTCCTGGCACCAACTGCCAGAATTTTCGACATTAGCTTGTCAGCTAGGTCGAATTCAGTCGCCGTCGGGAGGACAATTCTAGCGACCGGCTGCTGTGATCGGTAGTTTTCCATGGTTTCTCCGATCAACTCCAGAGGAATGTCGGAGCAGTACACTAACAAAGGGTGATAGACCGCGCGCAATCTTTCCTTTCCCTTCCTTGTCCTGTCCTCACGCCTTACGCACACACTTACACTAACATGCATTACACTACAACACATACCGGGAGACCGGTCGGGGATTTAGAACTCGTCCCGGCTGGGGCGGTTCCCCGCTGATGGGAGAATCCTGGTTAGGGGAAAGCCCCACTAGCCGACGGTAGGTCGGCGCCGGATCTCGCCATCCAGCGGGGGGAAGATCACCGCTACCTCATGAAAACAAGCACTACACTTACGGGACTAATGAGCTGTTGAGGCGCCCAGAATCACCAACCAACCAACCAACCAACCAACTGACGGCAGGTCGGCGCCGGATCTCGCCATCCAGCGTGGGAAGACCACCGTCATCGGCTGAGGTAAAACATGCACTATACTTACGGGACTAACGACGTACTCTGTTGACGCGCCCGGAATCACTAACCAACCGACGGTAGGTCGGCGCCAGATCTCGCTTTCCAGCGGGGGAAGATCACAGCTTTCGTACGAGGTAAAAACATGGACAATCCTTACGGGACTAATGACCTAAGATGTTGACGCTCCCGGTATTACTAAACAAACAACCTAACGACAGTAGGTTGGTGCCGGATCTTGCCATCCAACGAGGGAAGATCACCGTCATCTCTCGAGGAAAGAAACATGCACTACACTAACGGGACTAATGACCTAAGCTGTTGAGGCGCCCGGAATCACTAACAACCAACCAACTGCCAGCCGCGTCGCGTCGCGCCGCGCCGCGCCGCGCCGCGCCGCGCCGCGCCGCGCCGCGCCGCGCCGCGCCGCGCCGCGCCGCGCCGCGCCGCGCCGTCTTGCGAGCGGCAGCGCCCGGCGGAGGCAACGCGCTCCCTACCCAGGCGCCGTCTCGGGCCGAGCGCAGAGCAAAGAGCGCTAAAAACAACTCGCGCAAGGCGGCGGCGACGGAGGATTTATTTAAAATTCCCTTTCGTTTGGAGAGCGGCCGGAGCCGTCCGCTGGCCAGCCGAGCGGACGACGCCGGCCAAGCGGGTGGACGCGACCGGCCTCGCCTCGCCTCGCGTCGCCTCGCGTCGCGCCCGCGCGCGGATCTTAGGGCCGTCGCCCGGCGCCGTGTGAAGGTCCGGGGGCGTGTTTGACTTAATCCGCGCCCTCGTCAAAGGCTCCGCTTATTTGCCTCTTTTCTGTTTGAGGGCCGTCGCCGCCGCAGCCGCCGCCTGCCCAGATGGACCGCTCCGCCGCTCCGCCGCTTTGCGGGCGACGGCGCTCGCGCTCTGTGTGCACGAGGGCTTCTTTTGCGGGGCCCGAGTTCTCCTGGGAATCGCTGGATGCTGTATAAATGGTGCAGCTGCCCAAAGACCAATTTTGTTGTTTGGGGCCGAGAGAAATTCACGCGTAAGGAGTTTGTATGGCGCTAAAGGGATATATTGATATTCGGGGCTCAACTTTACTTTCAGAAGTAATTAGCAAACTTATTATTAACTTATTTTGAGTTTGAATTACATCTAAATTACTACAATCTTACTATGCTTTTTTGCTGATCCATCAATTCCAAATTTTCAAAATATATATAACTAGCTGACCCGGCGAACTCTGTTCCGCCTTAACAGCCGGTCCCATCTTTTTCTCGCGTCCCACTCACTGTGAGAAACTACTATCCTTGTTGCACTCGTGATAATAAAGCAATTGAAGATTTGTGTTTTTCTCTGAAACAAAGAATTTAAAAAACGCTCTGATATTAAATAGATAATTAAAAAATCTATTACGTAGCAGAGCGTTTTTTTTTTTTTGGAATTGATTTTTGTTTAAGAGAGAAATACAAAGCTGTAATCATAGGGACCGGCTGTTAAAGGCAATAAATAAGCAGATTTTGGAATTTATTAAGTTAAATTGTTTATTAGAAAATACAAATAAAAAAATTAAGTAGATTAATCATTCATTATTGTTCCTGTATTTTGGTGCATAGGTTGCACTCCTCAGTTAAGTACCTTCACGCGAAAACATGCGAAATCACGCGCAAACGTGCGAAAACGTGCGAAAGCGTGCGTTCCCACACAGGAACGCTATCGAACGGGATAAACAGTATCCTATATCCGTCTCCTGGCTCTAAGCTTCCTGCTCACCAATTTTCAGCCAAATCGGTACAGCCGTTCTTGAGTTATAAATAGTGTAACTAACACGACTTTCTTTTATATATATAGATTGTTAAAACTTTGAAATCATGACTAACAATTGAAACTTTTTTCTATATCATGAAATATTTGAAGTTTAGCGATACATTCCTTCAAATGTGAATTAATAGTTATTTACGCATCAAGATCGTTATGAGGGTTGAAATGATAGAGCTGCGTGCTTTAGAGAGGGTTGAAATGATAGAGAGCGTGCTTTTTGTCGCCGTTCGATCGTTAGAACCATTTACCGTCCGTGGTACATAAAAATTTTTATTTTTCATCTAATTTTAATGATTAAGATTTACTTACTTACTAATTAACTAGTTCAATCTTGGCTGTCCGGGTGACGCCGCGTTAATTTTTGTGGTTCCGACGTTTCGATCAACATGTCGTGATCTTCATCAGGGTTCGGAATGTTTCTGTTTATTTATAACAATCGACAATCGTACCCGGACAGCCAAGATTGTACTGATTCTGGCCGCGGAAGCCTACGACTTCATTTAATTAACTAGTTATTAGCGAGACTGGGTTTGTCTTTTCATATTTCCCTCTCATAATTCCTTCCATAAGATAAGATATAGCATCATTCAAATGTTTTCATATTTCGTAATATTCTCGTAACAACAATCCTCTCGATCTGCAAACGAACCATTATGCAATGAATATCGAACTCCGTGTGGGAGGTAATAACAAACAACAACGTATCAGTAAAACATAAATCAATTATTTGATTTAGTTAATGTAGGATACTTGGATTGCATCGAAGATGTTGGAAGTACTTGTAGTACACATGACATCTGTGAAAAAATTATATAAGATAGAGAAAAGTGGTATATGCAAAACTTGCTTTTGGATAGTGGTTTAAGAATGTTAGAATAATCCTTTAGTACCACGCATTTTGTCCTTTTGGCAAATTCTTACAAGAGATACCTTGTTTTCACGAGCAGCAGTTTCATGGGAAGTACTTGAAGTAATCATATCGAGTATTCCCGAATAGCCGCTGAGTGAGTCGTGTGCTGAAGCAAATTCGAGCGAGTAGCGAATTAAAACCCGAGCGCTGCTGCTTCTTTGAAATACTCCTAATTAAAGTGCGCGCGAGCGCTCGTCGCAGCGATGCAAAGAAACCTGTGGGTTTCCCGCGCTGCCGACCCATCTGCCCCCAGCCGCTACTTCCCCTCGCCACGCCTTCCCCTCTAGCCCCTCCTTTTCCCCTCAAGATGAGCTCTGCGCGCTTCGGCGGTGGTGGCGGAGGCGGCGGCGGAGGCGGCGGCGGCGGCGGCGGCGGCGGCGGCGGCGACGGCGGCGGCGGCGCCTAACCTCTCTAACGTTCCCACCGCCGTTCCCGGATTTCATTTTGTGTCACCACTTTGATGTCTGTGATGCGTGCCCCTTCGTTTCTGGCTTTTTAACAAACTCATCTCTCTTTTTCGCCCCCGCCGCCTTTTTCTCGTGCTTCTGCGCGCGCTACTCTCTTCCCGCCCCCCCTCTCCCCCACCCCCGCGCGCGGAAGGGCGAGCGCGCAGCCCTTCTGCTTTGGCTCGTCCCTCGACGGCGTCGCCGCCGCTGCCCTCGGCGCGCGCCGGGCCCTTGCTCGCGCCCTTCGTCGTCTTGCCTCTTCGACCTTTCCCCGTCACCCGTCCACGCCATCAGTCGTCATCCTCGTCTTTTTCACTTTCCTTTTCACCACTTGCATTACTTTACCCATGCCTCTTTACCGAGAGCGGTGGCTCGGTGTATCAACTGATGTCACTGCAGCGCCTCTGAGCGGGCGGTCCTAAGGTCGAGACCTGACGGTGGCAGAATTTTCGACACTGGCTTTTCAGCTAGGTCGAATTCAGTCGCTGTCTGGAGGAGAATTCTAGCGGCCGGCTGCTCTGATCGGTAGTTTTCCGTGATTTTTCCGATCAACCCCAGGCGAATGCCGGAGAAGTACCCTAACAAACGGGATTGGACCGCGCGCGTTCTTTCCTTCCTCTTCCTTGTCCCATCCTCTCCCCTTACACACTTACACTAACATGCACTACTCTACCACACATGCCGGGAGATCGGTCGGGGACGTAGAACTTGTCGTGGTTGGGGCGGTGCCCCGCTGGTGGGAGATACCTGGTTGGAGAATCTCCCGTTAGCCGACGGTAGGTCGGCACCGGATCTGGCCATCCAGCGGAGGAAGACCACCGCCACCTCCCGAGCAAAAATTCGGAATACACGTACGCGATTAATGACCATAGTAGTGGACTCGCCCGGAACCACTAAACAATCAATCAATCAATCAATCTCTCTTTCGTAGCCTTCGTCTTCTTTATCTTCTTCGCAGTGCCGTTTACCTACGGTTCGAGTGCCGACGGTGGCAATATTATGGACAATGGTTAGATACCTAGTAGGTTGAGTTCAGCCGCTGCCTGGAGGAGAATTCTAGCGCCCGGCTGCACTAATTGAAAGTTTTCCGCGGTTTCTCCAATCAATACCAGGCGAATGTTAGAGCACTGCCTGGGAACAAACGGGCCAAGGACTTCGTGTGATCTTTCCTTTCTCTTCCTTGTCCTATCCTCAACCTTACATACACACACTTACACTTGCTGGACTACACTAACACACATGTCGGGAGCTTAAAGCTTGTCTCAGCTGGGGTGTTACACAAGTGAGAGATACCTGGTAGCGGAAAGCCCCACAAGTCGACGGGTAGGTAGGAGCCGAATTTCTCCATCCAACGGGGAAAGATCACCGGCACCTCCGTCAATAAAACAAGCACTACACTTACGGAACTATTAATCTTACCTGTTGTCGCGCCAGGAAACATCAATCAATTAATGAAAGAATCATTTACTTTCTTCGCCGACTTCGTCTTTATCTCTATCATCATGCTACATCACTAAAACAGTTGTGTATCAACGACACTTCCACTTTTTTCTGCCTCACTGGTTACACATCCACCAGTTCCATCTTGTAAGTCTTCTCTTCCACTTCCTGAAAATTAGACAGCAACTTTTGCTGCCCTCATCTGCGAGGTGTTCACAGCTTCCCCCGTCGCCCACGTCACAACCTTCCCCTGCTCTTACAGTCTCTTCTCCCCCCCTCCTCCTCCTCTGCCTCGTCTGCCGCCCTCTCTTTGCTCGAGGGAGACTCGCGGGGCCCCAGTAGCGACACTAATGACAGAGGTCGCCGCAGAACCAGCAGGACAAGTAATTTTATTTTGAGCCCTTTTCCGCAGAACTGCTACAGCCGCCGTCGTGTCACCGGTTCGGACGGCCGTCCCTCGGTTTTCATCATGTAAATATTCCCGTTCTCTCCTCCGTCTCCCCCTCCCCCCGTCTAGGGCCTCCTCCGCCCCCGCCGCTGCTGTCCGCGTCGCCTGATATTGAGCTTCCCAAGTTTTAAGCGCCGCCTCCGTCCCCGCCGCCGCGGCCGCCGCCCTCGCCTCCCTCGCCGCCCTCGCCGCCGCCGCACCGTCGCGGGGTTTACCTTGCGCCGTGCAGTCGCGAAAGGTCGAAAGTTCGTTTGCTAATTGCGAGAGGAAAAGAGCGCGGCGGAGGCGGACCGCGGTGATGGAATAAGAGATGGCCAAAGAGATAGCGATAGTGGTGGAAGAGTTGGTGATGTTGCATCCGAGAATACAGCCGAGACGTAAGCACACTGTTCATATCATCAGCCGGCGGACTGTGATGATGGAATAGTAAACGGTGACAGAGATGGTGGTAGAGGTGGCGGGGTCGTAGATGTGATACCCACGGGGTTGGTGACGTTGCATCTGAGAATACAGTCGAGACATAAGCACACAGTTCATATCATCGCCGAGCCAGTTTCAGTTTGTTGTTCGCCGTTCTCGCGATGTAAAAGATTAAAAAAATCGTAGCTATTGATCTATAAAAAACGTCTATATTTTACCGACGCGTTGAATCCTTGGTCTCTCTTTTTAATCATTCAACTTCTCGAATTTCTGCGAGTTTATAATGTAAACAAAATGAAAAAAATTAGTTAATGATTTCGTTTAAACTACTGATACAAACTAATATGAAATAATATTTAATTACAATTTCTTTATGGTAGCCATTTTGATAAAGTGAGCTTTCTTGTATAGAGATATAAAGTTACATTCATTAAAAAATAGAAATTTTAATGGATTATGCATGAAATAACGAATAGAACGTTTGCGAAATGTACAATATAGTGTAGTTTTTAATGTTCGTAATCACTACAATATAGTCTTGTAGACTAATAAGCATTTTTTACCAAAACTACTAATGAAATAAAACTTAGTCTAACAGCTTGCCGATTAGCGTCTCTTAGTTTTAGATTGTTTATATTTTACTTATGCGTGTCGACTAACACTTGTATTTTAGTAGTAAGTAATGTACTTTTCAGTTTTTTCTATCTTTAATCTTCTCATTAGCTCTGGTATTTCAGGAGAAGAATTGCTTTGGGATTATTATGTTGGGACAGCCTTTCTTCTTGTTTTCTCGCAAACTTTTGTATTTCTAGATTCAGTGCTTCAACTTTCAGCTCCTTGTGCAGATTTGTATTTCTTTTAAGGTGCTACAAGAATATTTCTTATCACTTTGTTCTAAAATCTTTGGATAAAGTCTATTTTCTTCTGTCGGTACATACCCAGTGTTGGGCACCATACTCCTGAATAATTGTTTGCAAAGTAAAACTTTATTGTGTGATACAGGCAAGAATGATTTCTAGTTACCCAATGCATTTTTCTGTATTTAATTTTTTGTATATAATTGTATATTTAATTATTTTCTTTTTTACTTTTACCCTTTATTTCATAAGAAAGAATGTATTTTCATCGTGCACCGGAAAACGAATTTTCGACTGAAAAAATCTTATTAAGTCCCGTATAGGCATCCTCTGTTGAACTCTAACATTTCTGAAGGTTAAATATGATCGCCGATGTTGAATATTGTCTGAGAAGAACAGTCCTTACCTTACAACGACGGAAACTTCAGGACAAATCTCTTTCTCTTCCAATTGTTTTTTAAAGACGCTGCATTATATGTGGAGTGTTATTTTCTAAATCAAAATTAATATTCTGGTATTAACTTTTTTTCTTAATAAAAGTCCCAATAATTTCTTTTTATAGACAGTCACAAACTACATTTATTAAAACATAAATGATTACTACATTCAAAATAGTATCTTGAACAAGAATAGCGTGGCAACGTTTCAGAGGTCGAGTTGTGCCTCCTTCGTCAGGCCTTTAACAATATGTCAATTTACAAGGAATTGGAAGAGATAACATGACACAATTGACCTTAATAAATGGTATCATGTTAAAAACATACGTTGTGTGATGAATTGAGAATTCAATAAACATTAGAAATTGTCAATAGTTCTTGAGAACATGGTGAAATAAAACTTGTGTGAAGTAAATATTATTATGTAGAATGCAAATTGAGTTTTGTGAATGAAAAATGAAAATTTGAAACAAAAAAATATAAGAATAAACCAAAAAAGGTGCATCAGGTTGAGATGGGCGAGAAGACAATAAAATTTAAATCTATGAACAATTGCATATAGAACAGGAGACGCCTTCAGTACTCTGATGTATAAGTGTTCAAAATCAATTTAATATTTTTCTAATTTATTACAACAAAGGTTTCTTTTAGGCAAAGTGCGCTTTCCAAATTGTGCTTATTTTGAGGAAATTTTCAATTGTTTTGCTAGGAATATTGCCAGCCCAAATGATTGTCCTCTGTATACCATTGCGAAACATTTGCTTGTTTTTCGGCAACGGCCTCAGCAGTTCTTGAGGCTATCTGCAACACAATACTCACATCTGAGATAAGAGACATCATCCAATCTCAGGGCGGGATTCAAACCCACCACCATTTGAACCGTGGTGCTTCAATCGTTACGCACTGTTATTCTCTTCACATATTCAGATTGGTGAAAAGATATGATAAAGACAAAATATAATCTTTTAAATGAGGTAAGTATTGTTTATACAGATATGTAATGATTATTTCCGTTGTAAAAGATTTCCTAAATGAATAGAAGACTTTTCTTTGGTAATTATTTATTAGTTTCAGTATACGAACATGCAGAAATTTGGAATAATACATGGAGTTATGTATTTGGATAAGTGAAGGAGGTTGCACGAAACACTCATTTATTCCACACACAACATAATTTATGTAGAAGGCCTGCCGATAACGCGTTATAAAATATGGCGAGAGGCCGTGTCCGTAGATTGTCCGTAATGCTTCTGTATCGTAGGTTCATGGTCTAGGTACAAATTCATGGTTGTAGGAGCAGGGTCGTTGTAAGGGAAATAATATAAGTAAGAGAAATAGTAAAAGTGTTCCAAAAGCCGAAGAGAGAAAGCCGGAGCATTGCCAAAATATTACTGCCATCACTTGCTCACTTGCTCTCAAAACTCTACCCACTGACATACTCTGTACTCGGCATAGACCGACTGACACACTGGGTTAGCTCTGATTTACATTAGTAGTGTTTGATACATTTACGTCAAACACTGCTAATTACAACTTTACAAATGCTTACAACATTTGCGTCACTGTGATATGCGAAATGCTGACCGAATGGGAAATTCTGTGTAATTTCTGTGTTTGAGGTGTGTAACATGTCAATCGTCAGAGCGTCACAATTACGTTATCATCGACTTCCCGTCGACCGTTTATTCTTTGAGAAATAATGGACATTCTGAAAGGGAAAACAAATCAATACTTATGTCTTACAGTACTCAAAATACAACTTCTGAACCACTTTAAAGTTATTGGAAAGAATGTATTGGAGAGAATGTACTGGAGAGAATTCTAGTGGCCGGTTGCTATGATCGGTAGTTTTCCTTGGTTTCTCCGACGCAAGGCGAATGTCAGAGTAGTACCCTAATAATCGGACCACGGACCGCGCGTGATTTGTCCTTCCTCTTCCTTGTCCTATCCTCTCCCCTTACACACACACTTACTCTTACATGCACTTCTCTACCACATATGCCGAGAGACTGGTCGGGGGCTTAGGGCTTGCCCGGCGGGGACGGTGCCCCGCTGGTGAGAGATACCTGGTTAGGGAAAACCCCGCTAGACGACGGTAGGTTGGCGCCAGATCTCGCCATCCAGCGGGGGAGGATCACCGCCACCTTCCGATGAAAAAAATGCACTGCACTTAATGGATTAATGACCTCAGTAGTTGACGCGCCCGGAATCACTAACAATCATTCAATCGATCAATTGAACGTGCGTGGTGCGTACTTAATTTCGTGGCAATGTGAACGTTGACTTTCATCAAAGACTGTTCAATGAAGAAACAAGTTTAAGTTTTCAACAATAGTTTGCGGAAAAAAGAAGTGAGAAAATAACTATTTGGTGAATATTAGTTTGAGTTTAAAGAGTTTATGGATATGTTCGATTTGCAAGAGTCAAAAGAAACCTTTTCAAGTTATTTTAGAAGTAATTGTTCAATAAATTCAATTATCTCCTTGATTACTTTATTGTAAGACTTTTTTCTCTTCTGCCAAACTGTTGGACAACAAAGTATTTTGGCATACTATGAGTTACAACATGTATAGCAGACTCAAGGTTGTTTTATGTAAATAACGTGGTCCAAAGACTTGAGGTTCGTCACCAATTTGGACACGTCACCAATTTGGGCGAGCTTCGTCGCCAATTTGGACGTGGTCCAAACACTTCAGCTTCGTCACCAATTTGGACACGCGTGCCGAAGCGTCAACTGGGTCCTAAAAGTATAGATATATTGAGATTCTAATTTTTTCCTTTCATCATCATCATCATCATAATCATCATCATTATCATCATCTCTTCAGGGTTTAGGAGATAATCCTGTTCCGTCTTCAGCACGCCACCCCAATCTTGGACGGCCAACATTCCTTTTACCATGAGGCCTGTAGTGATATATTTGTTTTGGAATGCGGTCTCTATTTATTCTGTGTAGATGTTGGGACCATCGGGTCCTGTAATCTTGTACTTTATTTATTAATGGGAATACTTCTAATTCTTCTCTGATTTTTCCTTTGATAAATCAAATTCACTACTAAGAAAAAACAGAAATATCCTTTGGGGGGGGGGGGGCGATGATTCTAAAAGTAGACACCACAGACTTGAATAAAGGTAACTTATAGTTTAATTACTTTAAACAGTTTCAAATTTCAAATCAGACCAAAACATTAATTTATAATATTTAACAATAATAAAATAAAAAATTAAAGAAATATCGCACACAACAATCAGAAAGAGAAAACAAACAAAGCTAATCCTAACAGTTTTCTGAATATAATTACAATTACATGTAATTACAATATAAATATAATTACAAACACGTATCCTCTGTTGGTAACTTAAACTTTCAGTGACTCTTTATACTTAAACATATACCACGCCTTACATGGCAAAACTTTTTTCAGTCATCCACCAGACCTCGAATCATTCTCCATTCAGACATCTACTTTCGATCTGGATGTTGATTTTCTTTCTTGGGATGTCTTGTCTGTCACAATGTGTTCGACCTTGTCACCCTGTAGCTTCACTCCAAGCAGGCCGTGAACACGAACGTGTTCTTGATGTTCAAAATCTCTGCCATCTCGACTCGTTAATATATATTTCGTTCCCAGATTTTTGTTGTAAATCTCCGTGTCTACTCGGTAGTGTATCAATTCCTTCACATTGCGCACACAGTAGGGGATAAAGACTAGTAAAATAGACATATGCGCGTAGAAATTCGCAAATTTGTGTCATTGAGTGTAGTATAACAAAGAATTGTTGAGTATTTTGAAAATGAAAACGAGCGAATTCCTCAAATTTGAAAGTGTCTACATGATCAGAGATTGAAGAAATCACCCCGGCATGGACATCGTGTTGCTTTAGGAATGTTTGGGGTCGCTAAACATCAAGGTCAAAAAGTTCTTTTGAGTTTTAACAACTTAAATTATAAGTGAATATAAATATCATTTTAAAAAAAGGTTCCTATTGTACTACCTTTGATTACTGGACTTTTCAAATAACTGTAATAAGTTGTTCTATTATTTTCTTCGTGGTACTATCAATGATTTTAATCGCGAATTAACAATCATACTGCGTGTTTGAATTTGTCGTATTTAATTCTTACTGCAATAAATAATTCATGCAACCCTATCTTTTGTTGAATAAAACCAGTCTGAAAAGAGTCAGAAAAAAGGAACATTCTGAACAAAAGAAAATCTTAATACGTATTAATGATGCCAAAATGATATATTATTAATTTAATATTACAAAATTTAAGAAAAGAATTATTGCACTAATTCCGAAAAATTAGGAATCTAAAAGCATTTCTTTGGATATTAAACGTAGACAGTAAGTGTCTTGAACACGCAATTGCTTTTGTGAAGTTGAGAAAACACGCAAATCTAGAATATTTCTTACGAAATAACAAATACTTAACTTTCTTACCCCTACTCCCCTACTAAAAACCCTTCTACTGATTAATGAAGGGGAGAGTGAAGGCAAAAAAAGAAAGAGTTGAAGACGAATTTCATGATTGTACTAAGTAAAATAATGTACTCCGTAAAACTAGAAACAGTATCAATCCGAAGAATTATGCAAAACGATATTACTAACACTCAATAGAGAAGTATCTGAAGATTAAGAAGCTTATAATCTTTAATTTTTTAGGAAGAAAAAATAAGATTCTGAAATCTTAATTTAATTGTTTTTCAGGGATGTTTCTAAACCCTACAGTAGCAAGTATGTCATTTCGTCGCTTAATATTTAACAGCTAAACAAAATAACAGTGCGAAAATGTTGAAACTTCGCGTCAGCGATTTCATTCTACTCTGAAGCACGTCATTTAAGTGGCGTCTGAGTGGAAGAAAGCTTCATCCACCCGCATGCAGGAGGCGAGCTGCACCACTGTGGTTGGCTCGCTTCCGTTCTCCGCCCCCTTCGACACGTTCAAGCCCCGCCCCGCCCCGCCCCGCCCCGCCCCGCCCCGCCCCGCCCCGCACCCGCCCCGCCCCGCACCCGCCCCGCCCCATCCCACGCGCCGCCCCGCTCCGCTCTCTCCCCGCCCCCGCCACGCTCCGCCTCGCTGAGCCCCGCCCCCGCCTCGCCCCGCCCCGCCCTACCCGCCCCACCCCGCCCCACCCCGCCCCACCCCGCCCCACACCGCCCCACACCGCCCCACTCCGCCCCACCGCCCCACACCGCCCACACCGCCCCACCGCCCACCCGCCCCACCCGCCCACCGCCCACACCGCCCCACCGCCCCCACCGCCCCCACCGCGCCCACCCGCCCCACCCCCGCCCCACCCCCGCCCCGCCCCACCCCGCCCCACCCCGCCCCCACCCCACCCCGCCCCCGCCCCGCCCTGCTCCGCCCCCGCCGCCCGCCCGCCCGCTCGCCACGCCGGGAAAGCCGCGCGCTGCCGCGTGCATTTGTTCAGATTACTCCGCGCTCTATGAAAACCTGTTTTTAATGCGCTTGGCAACGCCCGAAATATACGCATTAATTATATAATCCTAGCGCGCGCATTATTTATTACGAGTGAACACATCGCGGCTGGGAGGATTATTAAATAATCCTATTTCGGAATAGTCTCCCGAGCGCGGCGGTCGCGGCGGGGGTGGTGGCGGAGGCTGCGGGCGCGGAGGGCGGGGGGTGGTGGAGATGGTGTTTTCGGAAGAGGCGAGGGAGGGGGAGAGGGCGGAGACAGGGGTGGGGGTGGTGCTGTGGTAGGGGGTTGGTATGGACCGGGAGCGGAGGGTTATGTAGGTGGAGGCGAGAGCGGGGAGCGGGATAAGGGACGGGAGGGAGGGAATGGAGTCACAGGCAGGAGAGAGGCCGGGCGTGGGTGGGAGATAGTGGGACAAGGGCGGAGGCGGTGGTGGAAGTGATGTTGATGGAGAGGGGAGGGGGCCGGAGAGGAGGCTAACGAAGTCGTAGACCGAACGTGAGGGAGAGGGCAGAGACGAAAGCGCTTAAGATGTAGTAGGAGGCGGGTATGGGCCGGGAGCGGAGGGATATGTCGGTGGGGCAAGAGAGGGGGAGCGGGACTAGGGAGGGAATGGAGGCGTAGGCAGGTTCGGAGAGAGGCTTGGCCTGAGTGGGAGGTAGCGGGATGAGAGCGATGACAGAGGCGGGGTTGGTGGTGGAAGTAATGTTGGAGGGAGAAGGCGGGGTGGGGAGGGGAAGAGGGCCGGAGCAGAGGCTATCGGAGTCGCAGGCTCGACGTGGGGGTGAGGGCGGAGACGAAGGCGGTTAAGATGTTGTGGGAGGAGGTGGGGACGGGGCGGGAGCGGAGAGAGACGTAGGCGGAGTGAGAGCTGGACGGCGGGGTTCGGGTGGGGACAGAACGGAGGGGAAGGTTAGAGGCGTAGGTAGGGTCGGAGAGAGTGCGGGCGTGAGCGGGAGGTAAGGAGACGAGGACGGAGGTGGGGTTGGTGAGGATGAAGGAGGCGGGGGCGGGGCGGAGGAGCCGAGTAGACAGTGTCGGAGTTTGTAGGCCAGACGTGAGGGAGTGATGGCAGAGACGAAGGCGGTTATGGTGTTCTAAGAGGATGCGGGGGTGGGACGGAGTTGGGTGGGAGCGGAGGGGGACACATTCGGAGGTGGAGCGTGAGCGGGGGAGCGGGGCGGGGGAGCAGACGGTGGTGGAGAGGCAGGCGTAGATAGGGTCGGAAGGAGGTCTGGCGAGGAGGCGGGACGAGGACGAGGATGGGGGCGGGGTTGGGTTATGTTTAAGGAGGCGGGGGCGGGAGCGGGGGCGGGGGCGGAGGCGGAGACGGAGGCGGCGGCGGAGGCGGAGACGGAGACGGAGGCGGAGGCGGAGGCGGAGGCGGAGGCGGAGGCGGAGGCGGAGGCGGAGGCGGAGGCGGAGGCGGAGGCGTTGTTGTGGTGGACGTAGTGATGAGGGAGGTGGCGGGGCGGAGGCCACAACCGGACGGCGGGCATGGCGGGGCGGCAAGGGCGGAGGCGGTAACGGTGGCGAGGGGGGTGAAGTGGTATTGTGGAAGGAAGCGGGGGCGGGGCGCAGAAAGACAGGAGGGCGCAGTGGGTGGCGGGGTATGGGGGCGGGAGTGCTGGCACTGCGTGGAGCCGCAGGGAAGAGACGAAGGAGGGAAAGGGGGCGGGGCGAGGGAGCGCAGGGGGCGGCGCGGTCGACGCTGGGCGTCGCGGCGGCCTCCGGCGTCGGCTCCGCAAGGGAGCTCCCACAGCGCCGCCCCGACCTCCAGAGGATTTGCCATTTGCCGCCCGCCCACCGTCACGGCGCCCTTTTTGAGAATCTTTACCTCTAGCCCTGGCCATTTTTTTTATGTCACCGCATGCCAATAGCATAGTTGCGAGGAAGGATAATGTAGAAAACACTGTTGTTTCATAAAACATTGTCTGAAGTTTCAAATTTTAAGTCTAGAATAGCTTAGTGTGTTAGCAGATGTTTCTTAATCATTCAGTATTCGAAATTTGGGAGATTTACCGAATGAAAATTTTTAATTTCCTTCCGTAACGTATCACTTTGTGTATTGTTTCAAGTTGTTTAAAAATATCAGAGAGATCAGACTCGAAGTTAAAATTAACGAAAGGCAGTCTTATAATAATACTAACAAATTTAACCTTCGTAAATAAAATTAACAAAAATTATAGACGTGGTGCATGACACTCAAGGAGGTTAGGGAAAGTAATATATGCTGTTACTGAATTTGTATGACTCTCCAGCAAAGCAATACTGTACTATAATGGAAAATCCCGTATCGAAAGCATAACATTTCTAAATGTATTCATAAAAGTTTTAATTGCATAAATATATAGAAATTGATAAAATTATGATACTCCATGGCCGTGGATTTAATAATATATTTATAGTCTCCGTAAGGTAAAAAGTGTATATCCTTGATTGCTTTTGCATCACGGCGTATTCATGAAATTGTGTTTTAGAGATAACTCGTTGTTGTAAAAATTATCGGATGCTCTATTTTTCTCTTCCCTCGTTTGTGTCAACTTCCAGTGTCCAATGCCCGGTGGCCAGTATTTGTAACCCGAGTACTAATATTGCTGGTTCCCATTCGCATGGTTTGGGGAGGGAGCTTTCCCAGTTTGATGCGTGGGAGCGGTCGTCTGCCCTCTGGTTGGCCCTCGCTCCCTCTCTCCCTCTCGCCGGCCACGTCTCCGTCCTCGCTCGCCGGCCGCCCCCGCCCCCGCCCCGCCCCCGCCGCCGCTGCTGCCCCTGCCGGCCGCCACCGCCACCACCGCCGCGTGCGTTCGACAGATAATAATGGCCTCCGGCCACGTGACGATGATAAATTGTTATCAGTGCTGCCAATCACAGCTGGCCTCTGGCCTTTGCAGTGTGGCCACTGGACCAAAAACAATTGCCGCGCGCGGCCCGTCACTGACAAATATCTCGAGGTTGAAATGAAATGGCGAGATAATCAGAGGCGGGGAGGGCGGCGCGGAGGGCGGCGGGGGGCGGAGGAGGGCGCGGAGGGCGAGGCGGGGAGGGGAGGGGAGGGGAGGGATCGCGTGCGGAGGTCTGTCCGTCGAACCTCCCCCGCGCCGCTCAATCAATATTCGCCGCTGCCTCTCGCCGCTGCCTCTCGCCGCCAGAGAGCGGGGCCAGAGGCTGAACCGCCGCGACGCGCCGCCCCGCCCCACCCCGCTCTGCCCCGCCCCCCCAGAGGGGCGGTGGGAGGTGAGAGCACATCGTGGGTGCGGGCGGAACACTCATTTTGTGAGTGGACTCAGTGGGAGCCAAGGGAACGCGAATCCTTTGCCAATGGAATGGACATCGTTTCAGAAACATATTGCTCGCTGTTATCTGAATTGCATTTTTTAAAGTTATTTTTATTTTAGGTCGCTTAATAAACATCTAAGGTCATTTGCGACTACAAAGGATTTACACCAGAGATACACTTTATAAATTATTACAAACAGAAGTATTAAGTACAAACAATTTTTCAGTAATACAGATTATTTTATCAAGATCAGCAATATTAAGATAATTTAAAATTGACTTGCAATCTTCAGTTGAATTAAATATTTCATGTACATCGTTTTTCATGCCATGAGTTTCTTAGCCTTTGGAGGCTTATACATTCAATGACAATGCGAGATGGTGATAACATTCCTCCACATTTTGGACAGATGTTCAAAGTTAACTTATGAATTGCTATGCTCATTAACTTCTGTGAGAATATTTAAAATTTGCAGATGTATTACAAATTATATTTATGATACAATATGCTATGTACACACTTCATAAATAATGAAATTCTTCGATGTACCGTTCAAAATATTTCACAATTTTTTTATATTAATATAAAATTTTAAATAACAATGATCAGATCAATAAAAACTGTAATACTCCATTAATTCCATGTTGTTGATTTCTTTGTAAAAAGAAAAATGATAAATTCTCTCAAAATAAAAACTTCACGTACACACATATTAGTCTCATAATACAAACATATCTCATTTAATGGAACCAAGCAGTCATATTACCAGTGAATTTTTAAATCAAACATTACAACTCCGTCTGTACAACCAAAAAATAAGATTTCCAAATATTAGCTGTGCCAATACATTTCAATAAACATTTATGTTAGAAATTAATTAGTTAATTTATAATTAAAATAGTTGAATTGCAATATTTCTTGTTACTTTAATATTATATATTATATTATGTATTATATCATATTATATATTATATTATATTATATTATATTATATATCACATATTATATTATATTATAATATTATTACTTTTCTCTTTACCCGACGTTGCAGTTTTAGTATTAATGTAATATTTTTGGTGTAAACTATTTCGAACCATTTATATATTCCGCAAGTATTAATAAGTATTGTCCTTAGCAATTCAACGTTTACGTAGGAAAGCTTACATTGTCACTAATGTTTCATTGTTTGCCAAATATGAAAACGATACCTTACCGTGGAATGAAATGTTCCTATTATTGTGATTCCTATGTTATAAGATGTTCCTATTATATTATCGTAGTATTGTAAACAGAAAACCAAATGTACCTAGAAAAGCAACATAAGTATACTAATATTTAATACATTTTTAGGATTGAACTACATATACGTTTGGGACAAAACTATAACCTCCAGCACAACCTTGGGGCCTTATGGAAATGTTTTTCATTTACTCTCAATACTGATAATAACTTTAGTTTGTGTTTCAGTTTCGATGATTTTATTAACAAAGAAGTCATATTACAAAATGAAAAATAATTTTGTAATAGTCGTTAGCAACTAATTTAGAAAGCTAGTTTCCAACTCCATTATTTTATTCTCCAATTTCATTGTAACCACCTTTGCAATACTTTCCAATTCTCTTAAAGCGACACACCATTTATACATCTAATTCTTACCCCATCACTTGTGAAATGTCCCAAATGACCTTAATTCGTTGTTTTCCGTCGACCGTGCATATCTCGTCGTGTTCAGATGCGATGCAATGCGATGGGGCAATCTGCGTGAATGGGGTTGGGTGAAGTGGAGCAGACGCGAGCGGTAGGCGCGTGCGAGCGGGTGACAACCACCCCTGAAGCCCCAACAGCCCCGTCGCGCCTTATTATGGTAATGCCGACCGCACGCGCTTGCTATGAAAGAAAATCAATTGATATTAATAATTGATCCCTCCACTTTGAAAACGTGTGCCCTAATCACCAGATTGGAGATAATTCGCGTATTTCCAATAATTGATTCCATTGACGGTAATGGCTTGTGCTAATAGGGAGGTGTCGGCTAATCCGGGGCGCTGGGCTTGAAAAATCGAGGCCTTGTAAATATGGCGGCGGTCGCGCTGGGGCATGATGGGAAATGCGCGGACAGGAAGGGGAGGGGAGACAAGCGCATTGCAGCGGTTGGTTGTTTAGTGATTCCGGGGGCGTCAGCAGATTAGGTCATGGGTCCCGTAAGTGTAGTGCATGTTTTCCCTCGGGAGATGGCGGTGATTTTCAACCGCTGAATGGCGAGATCCGGCGCCGACCTACCGCCGGCTTCTGGGTTTCCCCCTAACCAGGACTCTCCCACCAGCAGGGCACCGCCCCCAGCCGGAACAAGCTCTAAGCTACCGACCGGTCTCCAGGAATATGTGGTGGTGTAGTGTATGTTAGTGTAAGTGTGTGTGTGTAAGCGGAGGAGATAGGACAAGGAAGAGGAAGGAAAGATCGCGCGCGGTCACTTGGGTAGGGTTCTGCTCCGGTATTGATCCGGCCTGGTGTTGATCGGAGAAACCACGGAAAACTACCGATCAGAGCAGGCGGCCGCTAGAATTCTCCTCCAGGCAGCGACTGAATTCGACCTAGCTAGTGTCTAAAATCCTGTCGCCGTCAGGACTCGAAACTAGGACCTCCCAGTGAGAGGCGCTGCTGTGACATCAGTTGATGCACTGAGCTACCGCTCCCGAAGAATTGCAGCGGACGCCAATGTGACTGCTCGTCGATGCCCGTTGAGGTTCCTTCCGCAATGCATAACAAGACATCCCTCCTTAAATAAACTCTAAGTATGCAAAATTTCATTTATATGTATGATTAAGAAGCAAAAGAAAATATTGACGAGGTGATTTTGATTAACGATTTTTCAAATAGCAAAATAAATATTGAAATGTGAATGAATTTCATACAAGTATATAAGTCATTTTAATCAAAAATACGTTTAAATACCATACATTTCAGATTAGTTTAACCCCTCCCCATTGTGTACGAAAATTTCAAGTATTGAGGATTGCACTATGCCTATACCTCGAGTTCCAGGACTATATATTTTCAATAGAAATTATTTTTAAAATGTTGCCCGGTACAATACTGATGTTTGATGACAAACTGACAGGACTGGGTAATGCGATATTTCTCACTGATTCTTAGAATGTTCGCTAGCACATATTCAATTGCAAAATTCTCTGGGAAATGAAAATGCATACGCAATATCGATTTGGTCATGTGTGCTTCGTATCCGACGAGTTCTGTCACTCCAACTCTATACGCAAACATGTGATATTCCCCTGCTGAGTCGGACATTGTGAAGTGTCGTTTCTAATTTTCAATTTCCATCGCCATTTCCGAATATTAACTTAGTGAGTTCCATAGCAGGTAGTAATTGAAAGCTACACAAACAACCGGAATCGCAGCGCTGTTAATACGAACGAGCATTTAATGACTGCAGCCGGAGCTGTGTCCGAAATCAGAAATCGTAGCTTGGGGCTCTCCCATCTTCGTTTCGGAACAAATCTCTAATTCACATGACACGGCGACGCGCTGTACCGTGCATCCTATTCCCGGACGCGCTACATGTGTCTGCATCTCTTTGACGAACACGTGGCAATTCGAATCCGATGTTTCACCGAATTTGGAGGTGCGGATTTCGACCCGGTTTGATTGTAGCTCGTCGCAGCGTCAGGACAATGAGAGCTCGTTGGGCCGCCTCTGGCCTCCTGCCCTCCTACCCGCCGGCCCGCCGCTCGTCCACCGCCCACCGCCCACCGCGTCGCGTTCCGAACCACCGCCCAACCGCCCCACTCGCATCGCCCACCGACCGCTCGGTCCACCGGGCACGCCCACCCCCCACCTCCAAGCCCCCTCGATTCGACCACGCGCTCTGCTACACCCGCGTAATGGCACTCTTATTCACCTTCTCCCTTTTGCCGTATTGTGAGGCAGATTTTTTTCTGTGACACCTACGGATGTCGAGTATTTATTCCACAAGCACGGTGCATGTGTAATTTTTTCTTTATGTCTTCTGCTTTGTGCCGTTCACTTTCTTAACTAGTCCCTTTTCCTTTAAACTATGCTTCTCATGAAATAGGATACTGCTGTCCTATTTCATCCTTTTTCTATTTTCGTTCACTTTGATTTGCATTTTTTGTCCTGTTTTATCTCACACAATTTTCCATCTCTAAGCTGTTGCTTAACTTTTCTCTTTTAAGCTCTTCTTTTCACTTTCCGTTATTCTCCATTCTGTTGCCCACCAAATTTCTCAACCACTCTCCTTTCCTATTTGTTTTCTCTTCCCGTTGCAAACTCCTGTCTGCCGTATGCAACCGTGTGTCGTCCCCCTTCCTCCGTCGCACCTGACGGGCGTGCGTGCTGGCGGACGAGCCGCTTCAATCGCAGGGGGCGGTGGCGGCGGCGGCGGCACCTCCGTCAACAGTCCGGGGATTGTCCCCCGCGGGCGCCACGCCTCGCTTCACACCGCGCCGGCGCTCGCCCCGACAGCGGCCACGCCCCCTCCTCCGCCGCCTCCTCGCCCCGGGCGCTCGGCGCTCGGTCAACACACGCGCCCGCCCGCCCGCCTGCCTGCCTCTCTTAAATTGCGGCCGCCCTCCCGCCCGCACGCGTCGCCCCGGCCCGCATCGCCCCGGGCGTCGCGGCGGCGAAGCAGCTGCTGCGCGTCGCCCGCGCCGCCTGTGCTGCCCGCGCCGCCCGCGCCGCCCGTGCCGCCCGTGCCCCCCGCGCCGCCCATACCGCCCGTTCTACCCGTGCCGCCCGTACCGCCCGTGCCGCCCGTGCCGCCCGTACCGCCCGTGCCGCCCGTGCCGCCCGTGCCGCCCGTGCCGCCCGTGCCGCCCGTGCCGCCCGTGCCGCCCGTGCCGCCCGTGCCGCCCGTGCCGCCCGTGCCGCCCGTGCCGCCCGTGCCGCCCGTGCCGCCCGTGCCGCCCGTGCCGCCCGTGCCGCCCGACCCCAGCCACAGAACGCGCCCCAAGCAAACGCCCAGCCCTGTTTTATTCCTTATGACGCGGCTTCTGTTGCTTCACACGCCAAATTTTTCCCTTGGCTTAATTGCGTATATTGACTCGATCATATTCACTTAAAATTATATTTTTATTATTTTTTTAAGTTCCCATCAACATCTAAATCATTAGCGATCACTGTTGGAGTTAACGTTACGGTAACTGTATGATATGGTGGTGAGAAAGGGAAGGGTGGGGTGAAAGGACGAACACAAATACAACCATGCCCGAGGGGGGACTCGAACCCGCGATCCTTACGTCCGAGATCGTTACACTACTGCCTTAGGGATCTCGGCCACTGGATCGGATTATGATATCTTTATTCTTGACGCAACGCGATGTTTATAACATTAATAAGAGTGATTGTACTGTGACATACCGATATGTCACATGAAAATAAACATTTATTTGTAGACTATATGGTGGAAAATGCATTAAGAGGTGGCTGGATGCCGAAAGTAGAAAATTTGGGATTGGGCGAAGAAGTTTAGACGATCGAAATGTCAGCTACACCAAAATATAACGAACGTATCGATTGGCTGGGTGAGAGAAGGACGGTCAAATGTTATGAAAAAAGAGGAAGCCATTGACCCACCAAGCCGGACGCTAAGATCTTTGCCAGAAATTAATGTAGAGAAATTTTGTATATCTCTGTACTGAAGAATTCCGAAACGTGCAGTGCAATAAAAATTGAGGCAAAAATGCGGTGCAAATCAATAACTTTCTTTAAATCGGAAATACATTTTAAAAGAAACAATTCTAGCCTGAGACTGTAAAGACCGTAACAAGGTCTCTACACGTTTCAGCCGTTATAAAAATCAAAACAGACCAAACAGAGTAATTCCAAGGAGAAGTACTACTTTGAACCTGTTTTACTTTGAAATTGTTCTTAGGGTGTTGCAGAGAACACAATGAGATAAGTATTTCTCGTTGCATTTTGCTTTCAAATGAAGAAACATTGTTGGAAAGAAACAAAACAAATTTTAAAAAAAGATAATTTGATGTTTTCTTAGGTGATTCGTTAATAGCTTGTCAAATTACATTTGCAGGTCATTTAATCTTCGAAATCGATGTGTTCATAATTTATTATTCAAATCATTGGAAAGTTATGGAACATTATTATGTTGTTCCATATAGATATAATAATATCATATTTAAATTTACGTAATGTGTTGTAGGGACATATTTGCTTTTGACTAGCGAACTTAGCGAACGTTAGAAAAATACGGAATTCTTGGACTCAAGAATTTAGTCATTCAAAGAAAAAATTGGAACAAATTGGCTGGAAGATCAATCATGACCACTGAGCCAGCATTTGTGTGTATCTTGTAAAAATAATGATGCTCCTTCAGTGGTTATATTAAGTGTAGACGCTATTGAAGGATTTTCCATGGGGTAACTGTGTCAACTGGCATTGCCCATACACGATTTTTAGTTAAGCTACAAATATGTTTTCTAAGTAACAAATAAGTTTTCCGTTACAAATAAGTTTTCTACAACTCGGGAACTAAAATATTTAGTTTTTGACATGTTAATCTCGCTCTTTTAAAAATTTTATTACTATTATTATTATTATTATTATTATTATTATTATTATTATTATTAATTTTAAGAAAATCATCCTTCAACAATTAATAGTTAAATTGTTGGGAAGGGATTCTGAAACTCAAGAAAGCGTGCGCAAAAGATTTTTTCCCCATACGTCACGTACATTTTTTACTGTTTTTTTGACTAAATAAATATCTAAGCACACCATGTGTGTCTGTATACCTGCGGCGTCACCTTGAGAATGGGCGTGGGGGCTCCGTTGGTTTTGCGCGCCGCCGGAGGGCCATCAGCGGGGAATTAAGTCAACTCGTCTGCGGCGACCACGTCTCAGCGCTCGGCCTTGCGCCCGAGGCGGAGGCTGGGCGGGGTCTGGGCGTTGCGCCGCGGCAGTGGGCGGGGTGAGGTGGGGCGAGACGGAATGGGGCGGGACGGGACTGAATACGGCGGGACGGGTTAGATGGGACGGGGCAGGACGGGATGGGGCGGGACGGATTGGGACGGGACGGGACGGGACGGGACGGGACGGGATGGGACGGGACGGGACGGGACGCGACGGGACGGGATGGGACGAGACGGGACGGGACGGGACGGGATGGGACCCGACGGGATGGGTTGGGTGGGACGGGATGGGACGGGGCAGGACGGGATGGGGCGGGATGGATTGGGACGGGACGGGACGGGATGGAACGGGACGGGACGGTTCGGGACGGGACGGGATGGGGCGGGACGGGACGGGATGGGACGGGACGGGACAGGATGGGACGGGACGGGATGGGACGGGATGGAACGGGACAGGATGGGGTGGGTGGGCGTGACGGAGCTTGGCGGGATGGGCGGGGTGCGGGGCGAGGCGGGTTGGTGGTGCGGGGCGGGGAGGGGTGGGCGGGTCGGGTCAAGGCGAGGCGGGCGTTGCGCCTGGCGGGGGGCGGGGAAAGGCGAATCGGAGCGGTGGGTGGGTGTTGCGCCGCGGCGGGGGCGGGGCGGGACGTTGTGCCGCAGCAGGGTGCGGGGGGGGGGTGAGGCCGCGGGTCTAAACCGGTTAGCATAGGAGCGCCCCTGAGCGTGAGGCAGCTTTCTGGGCGGGCGCGTCCCAATGGACGGGCGCTCTGTCACCGCCAGCCCGCTCCTCCTCCGCCGTCCGCTCACCCGGCCTCCCCCGCCCGGGGGTGCCTTTGGCTTTTTTATGCACCCGGCCCCCGCTCCCCCCGGCGCGACGCCGCCCGCCTGCCCGCGCTTGCCTCCGGCGCCCCCCCCCCACCCATCCCTTCGACTCGCGCCGGCTGAGACGGCTCTGAAAGCATCAACTAATGTTACTGCAGGGCCTCTGGCCAGGACGTCCTAGTTTCGTATCCCGACAGCGGCAGGATATTCGACACTAGCTTCTCAGCTAGGTCGAATTCAGTCTCTGTTTGAAGGAGAATTCTGGTCCCCACCCATCCCTTCGACTCGCGCCGGCTGAGACGGCTCTGAAAGCATCAACTAATGTTACTGCAGGGCCTCTGGCCAGGACGTCCTAGTTTCGTATCCCGACAGCGGCAGGATATTCGACACTAGCTTCTCAGCTAGGTCGAATTCAGTCGCTGTTTGAAGGAGAATTCTAGTCCCCACCCATCCCTTCGACTCGCGCCGGCTGAGACGGCTCTGAAAGCATCAACTAATGTTACTGCAGGGCCTCTGGCCAGGACGTCCTAGTTTCGTATCCCGACAGCGGCAGGATATTCGACACTAGCTTCTCAGCTAGGTCGAATTCAGTCTCTGTTTGAAGGAGAATTCTGGTCCCCACCCATCCCTTCGACTCGCGCCGGCTGAGACGGCTCTGAAAGCATCAACTAATGTTACTGCGGGGCCTCTGGCCAGGACGTCCTAGTTTCGTATCCCGACAGCGGCAGGATATTCGACACTAGCTTCTCAGCTAGGTCGAATTCAGTCGCTGTTTGAAGGAGAATTCTAGTCCCCACCCATCCCTTCGACTCGCGCCGGCTGAGACGGCTCTGAAAGCATCAACTAATGTTACTGCAGGGCCTCTGGCCGGGATGTCCTAGTTTCGTATCCCGACAGCGGCAGGATATTCGACACTAGCTTCTCAGCTAGGTCGAATTCAGTCGCTGTTTGAAGGAGAATTCTAGTCCCCACCCATCCCTTCGACTCGCGCCGGCTGAGACGGCTCTGAAAGCATCAACTAATGTTACTGCGGGGCCTCTGGCCAGGACGTCCTAGTTTCGTATCCCGACAGCGGCAGGATATTCGACACTAGCTTCTCAGCTAGGTCGAATTCAGTCGCTGTTTGAAGGAGAATTCTAGTCCCCACCCATCCCTTCGACTCGCGCCGGCTGAGACGGCTCTGAAAGCATCAACTAATGTTACTGCGGGGCCTCTGGCCAGGACGTCCTAGTTTCGTATCCCGACAGCGGCAGGATATTCGACACTAGCTTCTCAGCTAGGTCGAAATCAGTCGCTGTTTGAAGGAGAATTCTAGTCCCCACCCATCCCTTCGACTCGCGCCGGCTGAGACGGCTCTGAAAGCATCAACTAATGTTACTGCGGGGCCTCTGGCCAGGACGTCCTAGTTTCGTATCCCGACAGCGGCAGGATATTCGACACTAGCTTCTCAGCTAGGTCGAATTCAGTCGCTGTTTGAAGGAGAATTCTAGCGACCGGCTGCTCTGACCAGTAGTTTTCCGTGGTTTGTCCGATCAACACCAGGCGAATGCCAGAGCAGTACCCTAACAAATGGACCAAGGACCGCGGGCGATTTTTCCTTCCCCTTCCTTGTTGCATATACCTATATGAGTGAGATTCTACAAGCTGATTGTTTGTCGACGTCGATTCTCGCGTTTCAACGATTGTCAGTGGTCGACTGCAAAATAACCACTGCAAAAATGTCTGTTCTTGGAAATGTTCTATCAAGTCAAATTTCCACTTCATTAGTGGTCCAGTAAGTTGATTATTGCATATTCTTACATTGTTGTTTGTTAAATGCACTACACTACCACATTCCGGGAGACCAGTCGGGAGCTTAGAGCTTGTCCCGGCTGGGGCGGTGCCCCGCTGGTGGGAGAGTCCTTGTTAGGGGGAAGCCCCACTAGCCGACGGTAGGTCGGCGCCGGATCTCGCCATCCAGCGGGGGAAGATCACCGCCATCTCCCGAGAAAAAAACATGCACTACACGAACGGGACTAATGACCAAAGCAGTTGACGCGCCCGGAAACACGAAAAAATCAATCAATCAATCAATCTTACATTGTAAATATAACTTAAATTTTCTATAAAATAAAATACATAATAATAGATTTCTAACAGCAAAATATCCAATTTGTGATGCCAAAATAACCACTGCAAAAATGTCAATTCTTGGAAATGTTCTATCAACTCAAATGTCCACTTCATTAGAGGTCCAATACTGTTAACAGTGCAAGTTACTATATTGCAAAAATGTCAATATACCTAAATTTCCTGTGAAATAAAATGAATAAACATAGATTTTAAATTTCTGTCATCATAAGGAAACTCAATTATCTAAGGAATTCTTCTATTGATCTCAGTATCTCCACGTTAACCTCTTACACGTGTATAAAAAGATGTATGTACAAAGCAAGTAGCATTGATTCTGTTGATTAATTCATAACGTTCTGTTTGTTGACGTCAATAACTGAAAGTAAAATTCCTCAACTTAATGAGAAGCAAAAATGAACTGCGGAGAATAATGAAGAGAAAAGTCTCTTTTAAGAGTAGGATTCGGAAGTGATAAATCACGGCGAGAAAACATGTTGTTTGAGCAAGCTCTGAAAATACCCTGCTGCCTGTAAAATCACGGTTCCTCAGACATCACACACGAACCCGCGAAATTCACAAACTATTGCATCACACGAAGACGTATTGGAAATAACGAACAAATTAAAAATATTT
Organism: Teleogryllus occipitalis; assembly: GCA_011170035.1. Taxonomy (NCBI): domain Eukaryota; kingdom Metazoa; phylum Arthropoda; class Insecta; order Orthoptera; family Gryllidae; genus Teleogryllus; species Teleogryllus occipitalis. The sequence goes on along the minus strand of BLKR01000766.1, from coordinate 195,468 downwards.
ATGATTTATGAGAAGATATTAAAAATAGTAACCCAGCTTCTTTCGTAAGTCACTTCACGCGCTCTTTACTAAGTTAAAATCACATCTCTTCACCCCACAAATCTGTGTCCATATATAGTGTTCAAGAACCACAAAAAATTCAAAGAAAAACGGATAATTATAAAATGAATTTCGTTTTGTTAACTGAAATTATGTAAGGTTAATTGAATTACTGCAAAATAATAAATATTGAAACATTTTTCTCATTAATTAAACTCGGCTGTTGTTTTCATCAATGGCAATAAAACTTTAGAATAGAGAATTAAGTAACTCGCCTGATAGAATTATGTATATAATTAAAACATTATGTACTAAATTATGCTTTTCTTCCAGTGAAATACCATATCACTATTAAATGACCCCATACTTATGTAAGCTGGATATTTATAATTAATTGATAGAATGAAACTCATAAAACGTCATGGTGAGAATTCGGAAAATTGGTACTGGGGCCCAACGGACAATGTAGCCTTAGCATTGACTGTGAAGTGCAAGTATTTGTTCCCCATCTTTCATCATCAAATCCAACGTATTTCCAGCCACGGTCGTCGTCTCCTTGAACACGATCACCATTTTTACTTTCACCATTACGTGTTTTCACAACGTTTCCTCCATCACCAAATCCTACTACCATATCCTCGAAACATCCCTTTTCCCAGCCTCCACAACTGCTAAACAGATCAACCATGATCAAACATCTCGCTCATTAATTAAACTCGACTGTTGTAATCATCAATGGCAATAAATCTTGAGAACAGAGTATTAAGTAACTGGACTGAAAAGAATTATGAGTACACTCTTGTAAACAGCATTATGTATTATAATTACTATATACTAACCACTGTGCCTTTCTTCCAGTGCAATATGAAATACCACGTCACACTAAGTCAACCCCATACTCATGTTATGCTGGATATTTATAATTAATTGATAAGAATGAAACACATAAAACGCCATGCTGAGAATTTGGAAAATTGGTACTGGGGCACAACGGACAATGTAACCTTAGCATTGACTGTGAAGTGCAAGTATCTGTCCCCCATTTTTCATCAACAAATCCAACATATTTCCAGCCACGGTCGTCGTCTCTTTCAGCACAATCACCATTTTTACTTTCACCATTACGTGTTCTTACAACGTTTCCTCCATCACCAGATCCTACTACCAAATCCTGGAACCATCCCTTTTCCCAGCCTCCACAACCGCAGAAGCATCTTTCTCTGCCCCGCACCCCTTGCCTTCCCCACGAATCGGTCCGCGGTCGCCCGCCATTGTCCGCCCCCCCTCAGACTCCCTCCAGGGAGTCCGCATCATTATGTGTCCCAATAGTGTCCGCGCACAAAGCATCAAATTAGACGCGTTTGATAGCCCCTCCTTCCCCGCCGCGCTCGCACTGCTTTTTCCCGCTGCCGCCACCACCATCCCTTGTTAAGACGCTCACCGAAGGGTGAAGCAAAGCAAGGGGTGCAGGCGGGCGAGGCGAGGCGGGGCGCGGCTGGGCGGCGCGGAGCGCCGGGGGGGGGGAGCGCATATATCACTGCGGAATAGCGATACAAGACGAGAGGGGCGGCTTCCGTGGCGAACGAACAGGGCGGGGTGGGAGGTCGGAAAAAGGGGGAAAGGAAGTTTATAACGATAAAAAAGCGAAGAAAATGGACACTTTTCTCTGTCTGCGCGGAGAATTATTCATGCGGCGGCTATTCTTCTGCGTTCACACTGGCTTGTTATCCAACGAACAAGCCCCATTCTTCATTTATGGAAATGCGCCCATTTGCATTCCCGCGGTCAAATGTGACATCATTATCACCTTCCCCGCGGAGGGGTGGGCGCTGGGGGCGGCCGGGAGAGGGTTGGCGCGGAGGGAGGGGGCAGGAGGGAGTCACCACAGTGGGAGCGTAGTGGGCGACGGAACTCCAGGACATCGCTTTCGACGAAGGAAATATTCTTCCTTTTGCCACACTAAGATAAACGTACTTCAGAGTACTAAACGTGTTTGGTAAGCGATCATACACAAAATCCAAGTATTCATCTGGTAAGATTTACTAAAATGATTTATTTTCGTTTAGTAAATTATGTAATTGAAAATCGTAATTGAATGAACAAAGAGCATTGTCAGTGGTACTGTACTTGTTTCGTAGTAGTAGGTACTCGAGGACATCGCTTTCGATGAAGGGAATATTCTTTCTTTTGCCACACTGAGATAAATGTACTTCAGGGTACTAAACATGTTTAGTAAGCGAATATAGAGAATATTCATGTATTCGTGTGGCAAGATTTACTAAACATGATTTCTTTTCGTTTAGTAAATTAGACAATCGTAATTGAGTGAGCAAAGAGAATTGTCGGTGGTACTGTACTTGTTTCATAGTTGTGGATGATGATCCTCCAGGACATCTTTTTCAATGAAGGGAATATTCTTGTTTTTGTCACACAGGAATGTTGGGAGTTAAATGTACTAAAGAGGTTTAGTAAACAATCTAACAGCAAATCCAAGTATACGTGTGGTAAGATTCGCTAAACATGATTCAATTTCATTTAGTAAATTATACAATTGAAAATCGTAACTGAATGAACAAAGGGAATTGTCAGTGATACTATACTTGTTTCATAGACAAAATTATTCGTTGAGATCTACGTTCCATGCCACATTAACTAAATACCGCTTGGTAATCGCGTGATCTCAGAAATCTGAGCAATTCAAATGGTTATATAATCCATAGGAACGGTGAGAAATCAATGCTGTATATTGTATTATTCTCTTTATAAGCGATGTGTTTAGTATTGTATTGATTTTAAATAATTATTTTTTTGTATTATAAACTAATGATGGAAATACCGTCGATAGCATAACGTCAGCAAACATCGTCCGTAACTGTTCTGTTTGACTAAGGTCTGTCAGGTTACCGAGGTTAAAGAAGTACGAGTTCCTAGGGCGGTCTTAAACCCCAGTTACTAAACTACTTAACTGGAGGGTTAGAAAGAAAACATTCCCGTTCACGTTTCTGTTTAAAAGGGTTTACTCACGAGCGTTTAATAATTTATAAAACTATTTGTTCAATAATTTTCACTGCAATGTAGTAAACATTACGACCTTTTTATTGAACACTATATATGCGTTAAATTGCACACTATATATGCACACTATAAATGCGTCTATTGAATACTATATGTGCGTTAATATGTTGAACTAAATAGCAGTTTCGCGAACGTGACTAAGCTCTTCGTTCTTTGAAAATATACTCTACCGTGTAGTTCAATCCATTACATGACTAAATGAATGAACTAAACATTTATCTCCGTCCAGAGAAAGGAATATTGGTAGTTCTAACTTTTCTCACTTTAGAAAAATTATACGCATACCCTTGAATCAGATGGTGAAATCGAATAAGAAATTTGGACTGTTATCTATTTTTTGGTTTCCAACTTCGCATGCCATTCACATAAGTAAATCTTCGTATGTTTTCTGATTGCTTTGTATGACATAAATGTGCCTAATTTTCTTGACAGTAAATTTCAAACTACAGCTTTTTAGAAATAAAAAACATTGTCGTTATATTTTCGTATTAAGATTAATACAACTTAATTTTTTTCAAAAACATGAACATGTAATCAGGTGTAACTATTATCTAGATACCTTTTTCATATCATACAATAATAGAAAGCATATTTAAAGAATTCGAGTTGAATAAAGAGCATTGATTTAATTTTAATGTAAAAGTATAAGTAATGTTTATTTAAATTTATGAGTTAACGTTTTGTATGTGTTCTTGTTTCATCATCTTTGGACCTAAGTACAGAATGAGTTTTTCACTTTCAACCATTTTGTATTACATGCGATATCATTTCTCTTTCATGGCCCAGTAGTTTACAATGCTCATTCTGTTCCTAAGCAATCTATCAGCTCCAAAATTCTATTATTAAGATCACACATTAATGGAAATGTATACAGATTAGTAAAAATATAGTGTCAAGTATCGGTACAAATGAAATAGTACATTTTCCCTAAAGCACAGAAACACTTCTAAAACGACTAGTTACTAAAGCCACGAATTATGCAAAGTCTCAACGGCTTAAAACGTAGAGATCGATGGATGGTAAAATCGTTTCATATTAACAGAGACATAATAAATTAATTATTAGTTACTAAAGCCACGAATTATACAAAGTCCCAACACCTTAAAACTTGGAGAACAATGGATGGTAAAAGCGTTTCATATTAACAGAGAATTAATAAATCAGTTGCATGAGCTGCTAATTTCCTAAATTTTTCACGTTCTAAAAGGTGTGTTAAAAAATGTCATTCCTTTACAACGCACTCACAGACTTTTGACTCAGGTCATCCTTGATAGTACGGAAACAACATTCACTTGCTTGCTGCTTAAACTAGAATTCAGTGTGATCCGCCATTAGTGGTTTTGGCAGTATTCATCGAAGATAATCAAACCCATACATGCAACACATAGTGCATCTTCCCACACAAAGTCCATACTTCCTCTCACATTGTCAGCATGCAGGTACTACATAGCTAAGATCGCCACCTTGACCAGACTTCTTCATCCTCTCTACCTCCACTCCAAAGCCAATGAAGATTTTATAAATTAAATATATATTGTTACTATTTCTATTATAAACAGTTTACAACAACCAACACTAAATAATAAATAACTTTTATATGGAAATTATAATACTGTTAATTGTAATTATGAGTGATTTATGAAGAAAACAAAGTGTGAACAAATACACCAATTAAGTGTATGTTTTTCATTATTTTGACCGTTAACCTAAGGTGTAAGTGGCCATTCTAAATTAATATATTTTTCTAAAGATGAATACAATAAGAATCATAAAATGGGTGTACCTCAAATGTTTCATTATGAATTGATTTATTACATTTTTCTGAGGGTAAATATTACTTTACAATGTTGGAAACTGAAACCATCTTCATACGGTAGACCCATTACAAACATTTTAGAGTTGCTCCTAGACCCTCTATATCGTGTAGGGCATGCGTGGCTATTGACACATCCCGGCGCCTTCTTGATGGCCCTTTTTTAAATTAATTTTAATTTTTTTTATTTATATTCTGGATGGATTTACAAACTTCAGTTGAGATCAACTTTGCATTTGTACGGATACATGACACAAGCTTACGCTCTAACGTGTTCTAATTTACAGCTAACATTAAACTTCGTTTTGCGAGGGGACTCACAGAGAACCTCAATTGATTTATTCTAGGTTGCCAAATGTGTTTAAGAATGCGTCTAAAGGATATCTGTTTTTTATTCGAGTTAAGCGTTCGTTACCTAGTTACAGTTTTGATTTGGTTGATCAAGTGAAGGTTAAAAAAAGTTACTGACGAGAGAGGCTCTATGGTAAGGGATTCGTTTGATTTTTAATTCGGTCTATGGTTCCTTGTTGGAGATGAGCAAATTCATCTTAAGAATTTGTTTTGGATGAGTTGTAATTTGTGAATATTATATAGGGTCGCACATGTCCGTTTTTGGCATGCTTACAGGAAGAAGGTCCTTATGATGGATTGATTGATTGTTAGTGATTCCGGGCGCGTCAACTGTTAACGTCATTAGTCCCGTAAGTGTAGTGACTGTTTTTGCTCGGGAGGTGGTGGTGGTCTTTCCCCACTAGATGGCGGAATTCCGGCTCCGATATTTCGTCGGCTATCGGGGTTTTCCCAACCAGGTATCTCCCACCGCGGGGCACCGCTGAAGATCGCTCGCGATCCGATGAGGAAAGATTGCTCACGTTCCGTGACTCATTTGTTAATGCTCTGACATTCACCTGATGTTGATCGGAGAAACCACGAAAAACTACCGAACAGAGCAGCCGGCCACAAGAATTCTCCTTCAGAAAGCGACTGAATTCGACCTAGCGCTCTAGCTTATGTGGAAAATGCTGCCATCGTCGAGACTCGAACCCAGAGTCTCCTGATCAGAGGCACTGCAGTGACATCAGTTGATGCACTTAGCCACCTCTCCCGGTCTGATGATGGATTTGTATATGATAATAATGTTGTTTAATGAGAGTTTAGTGTCTTTATTTACGAGCAGTTTCAATTGTAGGATTTTGATTTTGGCTTGCTGGACTTCGTTGTCTATGTGTGTTTTCGAGTTGAGGGTTGCATGGGTTTGCGCCCGCAACAACCCTCGAGGCGAATCGCTTGGTCACACTCATCCACCCCATTCCACCCCGCTTTCCCCCACCCAGACCCCCCAGCACCCCATTGCTATATTTCGCACGAGTGGCCCCTCCCCCTTTGGGCAAACCCGCACATCGGCGAAACTCACACTGATTTTAATTCAGTAGCTCCGTTAAAAGATTCATTCACGTTCCTCACATGCTGTGAATCATACGATTTTCCCATTTGACATTGCTTTAAAATTGTATTTACATTTTCTTTTCAGCGGCGAATGACCACGTCTCACGCAGATATTTTATTCAATGTTCATAAAGGATGCCAGGGGTTTGAGGATTTTATGAATGTCATTGTGAGATTTATGAAGCGGTTATTTAGTCTTTTTAAGAATTTTATAAAATAACCCTGACAAATAAATGTTGTTTGTAATGCTACGTTACTTTATAGCCTATTCACTCTAGATTCTTGATTAATTTTTACCATTCACGCATTCAGTGCAGAAATAAATGGGAAGAAAATACATAATAATAAAGTATGTTTGTATAATTTTCTGTTGTAAGGTGTGATCATTTGTTCTTCTTATAAAAAGGTCAATAAATGTCTGAATTCCTCATGTGCTTATTTGCTGTTCTTTTTTCTACACACTTTAGAAATATCTCTAACATCTCTTGACGTACTATTATATCCTCTTAACATATTTGAAGGAGGTATATTGTATACTATCAATGATGAAATTGCTAGCGTTGATAATTTATGAGCAAAATTGAAAAATGTTATTAATTTTCTTTTCTGAAATGCCAATTTTAATAAAAATTTACATACGAAGTATTTTGAATGTTCCGAATTAAATCGAGTGTCCCCTGCAGTAATGTAATAAATCCTTTTGTTTAATAAACAGACAATTAGTAATTGTTTATTGGGAGAAACAAAATCCTCTCTAATATTTCCTCCTTAACATCGATGTAAGTAGAGTAGAGGAGGTCTAGTAAGGAGTAAACATGGCGATGTTGAAAAGCATGGAATGCACAGATTCCCATCCGAACACGGCGGGCAATCTGTTGCTCAGCGGGGCGGGGTTTAGGCCTGCGGCAATAGAATTGATAATTCTAGTGAAAATTGAGAAATATTATTTTTTTCTAAAAAGACAATTTAAATAAAAATCTATATACGAAGTATTTTGAATCTTCATAATTAAATCGAGTGTCCTCTGCAGGTTATGTAATAAATGCTTTTTGTTTAACAAACAGACAATTAGTAATTGTTTATTGGGAGAAACAAAATCCTCTCTAATATTCCGTCCTTAACATCGGTGTAAGCTAGAAGAGTAGAGGAGTTCTAGTAGGGGTAATCGTGGCGATGCTGCAGAGCAAGGGAGGCGCAGACTTCCCATCCGAACGCGGCCGGACAGAGCGCGGGCGAGGCGGGCAATCTGCTGCTCAGCGCGGCGGTGCCGAGGCCGCGGGCCGCTCGGGGGGCGGGGGCGGGGGCGGCTGCAGCGGGGGCGGCGCGCGGGGGCGGTGCCGCATGTCCGCGATCGCACCACGGCCGCCGCCGAGAGGCCGGTGCCGGGGGCGGGGTGTGGGCGGGGCGGGGGCGGACCCGCGGACGGGGCATTTCCATCGGCAGATTGCGCTCACCTCGCCGGCTTTGTGCTCCTGTTAATTCCGTAACGCTGCCCTCGAAAAGGTCATATATACCGAAGCCGGCAGCCTCTGCCGAGGGTGCTCTTCCCAGTTCCCCGCCCCTCCCCTCCCCTCCCCGCCCCTCCCCGCCCTGCCCGGCCGCGCGCCGCGTTCTCCGCGCTTCCCGGTACATAAGAATCAAAGTCTTCCATTTACCAGTTACTATATTTCCGAAGAGAAGACGGTGGCGCGGTGGGGGGGCGAAGGTGGGGGCGGGGGCGGTGGAGATTGGGCGCCGGAGGGGGCGTCGAGACGGAGAAGCAGCCGAGGGCGGGGGCGAAGGAGGGGGAGGACGGAGGACGAAAAAAATAATCTCGAGGGTGCTTTTAAAATCTAGCGGAGCAGACGGATCCTTTGGACCCGCTCCGCGCTGCTACTTCCTACGCCAGCCGGTGAGGCGGCGGCAACGGCTGGGTCAGATGGGACAGGGGTGATGCACATTGGGGCGAGATTCCGAAATGCTGGCCAAAAGTCGAAGAAAAGGTTTTATTTAGGGGGGTTTTATGTAAGCAGTTGGGTAGACTAGTTTCCAGAGGGTCTAATTCAATGGTTAGAAAAGGTCCGAAGTGTCACAGAGACGCTATGCATCATTAGAACGTGGCCGTATAACAGACAGATGTTACACGACACAAAGATCGTAAATCGTAGTTGTAGATCGTAAATATTTTTAACACGTGTAAAAGTTTTCGGCTTTGTGCAATTTTCATCATTCAAATAGGTGATGGTGAAATCGTGATGGCGAGAACAATGATTACATGTATTACAAATGCAAAAATAGTTAAAATTCTTTAATTAGTAATTAATGTTGAAACAAAATAATACAATAAATTTGTCTTTTTATCATTTTTAAATAGGAAAACAGTTATAAGTTGAACAGAGTTCTACTGCGAAATTAGAAAAAACTTCATTCTCTACTATTTAGCTATTGAAATGTCCAAAAAAAGCTGCTATTATCTGCTATTCTGCATTTTGTGCAGCTTAATGATTCTAAAGATTGAAACATTGTTAGTTGTTTTTTTAATCCATAATTAACCGTGTTGTATCCGCCATTTTTTGCAATGTTTACATCGGAATCGGAATCAGTTAATCCATAAAACCATGTTTACAAATATTTATGAAAATTGAAACATTTTAAGACGTCTTTTAATTTTTAATTCCCCCATTTTGGATCATCTATTTTATTTTATTTTTTGCAATTTTGACATTGGAATCGTAATCAGGTGATCAAAAACCATTATATACAAAGTTTCGTTAAATTTGGGTAACATTTTCATATTTTGGCCAGCATTTCGGGATGTTGCCCCAATGTGCGCTGGAGGCACAGATGGAGGAGGCGGTGGTGTTGGCGGCGACGCGTGGTTTCCACCAGTCGGCGGAAGGGGCCGTGCTGGCGAGGGATGGCGCCGGCAATGCAACTGGCGAGGGAGGCGATGGCGGCGGTGGAGAAAGACGGAAGCGCCTGCTGGGGGTGAGACCCGGGTATTGATAGAGGCCCCGCGGAAGTAGCTGGGAAACAGACCGCCTTCTCGCCGCCCCGCCCCGCCCCGTTCTTATTACGGAGATATGTTTCTGTGTAGGCTCTGCGGTGAAATGGGGAGGGGATGGGGGAGGGGGAGGGGGAGGGGAGGGGGGAAGGCAGAAGTGGAAGATGCGAATGTGGATTCAGCTGGGGCGGCGTTTGAGGTGGAGGCGCCAGCATTACCAAGATTGGTTTTGAATTGCACGTATCCTCCACGGCGATGAGAACCTGCAGTATGTTTAAAACATTCGCGATTTCACGTGGTGATTCAGGATTTGAAAGTTACGATTTGTCTGATAGGAAGTGAAAATGTATTGCGAGTTTTCGTTCTAAGTACGGGTAGCATATCGTTAAAATAAAACCCGAATTTCTTTGACTGCCTTTTAATACATCGCGCTTATTTTAAGTTGTTTTTTTTTTTAACGTAAATGCTAAGCATAGATAGGTGTAATACTTCTTAATGTCATATTCAGATCTAAAATAAAAGTAAAAGTGTCAAGTACAAATTACAAAATATATTGTAAACCGAATAAAGGAATTACTGTACACATAGAGTACAGTTATTTGTTGAAATAAAGTAAATATATTAATTAGTCATATCACTTTTGAATCAATTATATTTTAACACTGTGTTCCTGTAACATTTGACGTACTTCTTCAAATTGAGTTGATTCCTTTCACAAGAACTGTATTATGACCGATAAATTATAATAATTGAAAGAGCTAATGGCAGCAAACTTGAAGCTACATTCGCACATTCATAATATATCGATAACAAAATCAATGAACAAATTCCATTACTAATATTAGTAACAAGCAATTTTCAATTATGCTGTGGAAAAAGTTGTCCTTAATAATGTAATGATTACTTATATGTATTTTAAATTAAATTTGCTCAATTTTAGCATTACAATAGATACAACAAGCGAACACGTATTGAATGTTTTATAATAACATATACAAATAATGCTAATAATTTCTTTAGTACTTAGTGCGTTTCTTAGTTTTTTGAGAAAATATTTTTTTTTCGAAGCGGGTGTCTACAGTGAAGCCCTTAGTGAGTGAACTTCAGATGCATTTTTCCGGATTCGGAATTTTCAGCACATTTATGTCAAACATCGTAAATCATAAACTATTAAAGATAATAATATAATTCTTTTTGCAGAATGTAACCTTTGATTTGCTAGAGTTAATTTGTCACTAAAAGTTTCAGTTTTACGAACTGAAGTGTCGAGAATAAATTTATAAACAATTATTTTTTCTGAAAGAATTAAATCCTGAGTCTTTAGATTTCACAGTCACCATTCCAGTTCATTCAATAGAATATTCAATTTGATTAATTTAGAAAAGAAGTATCAAAATATATCAATTTGTTGTATGATGTTTGAAGTAAAAACCTGCATTTTTGCCAATTATTTGTAACATATAGGGAAATTTTTTTAAAAAATGTTTGATCTCTAAAACCCTAAGGAAATCAAATGTACAGGGGAAAACAAAATAGACCCACAATTACAGAATTTTTTTTCTCAGATAGACATCTACCAACCATAAAATACATTTTTCTTACATACTTATTACATGGCAGGTTAGTGATAGTGTCTTAAATCACTTAACAATACATTTTAGACAAGTCTCAAAATATTGAAAGTTTGCTTGAAATTCCAAAATTATTCTGCAAAATGCTGTTTGGAACTTTGTTTAATATTTAAATGCTGTATTATTCATTTTAGACATTTAATTTTATTATTTTAATTTCGTTATATTGGGTACGGTTATTTCGAAACAGCAATTCTGACATTGAGTTACATACTTGTTACTGTTTGCTCTCTGGCTCCTTTCTCTCTGTTCCTTTCCCTTCTGTCGGGGATAGATCCGTTCCTTTCTGTCTTGTACTGCTCGTCTCGTCCCACCCATCTCATCCCATCCCGTCTGTCTCCCCCGACTCCTTCCATTCCATTTCGTGCCACCCCGTCTTGTATCATCCCATTTCGTCCCTCTTCATCTCGTCCCGTCTCATCTCGTCCCGTCTCATCTCATCTCGTCCCGTCCCATCTCGTCCCGTCTCATCTCGCCCTGTCTCATCTCGTCCCGCCCCATTTCGTGTCACCCCATCTCGTTCGTCCCCACCGTTTCGTCGTGTTCGGTCCCGCCCCATGCCGTTCCGCCGTGGTCTGCCCCTCCGCGTTCGGCCGCATCCTACCTCGCCACGCCCCTCCACGCCCCCCGGTGATGAACAGCGCCTCCCCGCGCGCACCGCCAACGCCTCTTGCCGCCGTGGGTGGCGTTCCGCTCGGCCGGCGCGGGGCGGCGTGTCAACACATTGTAATGGAGCGGTCAGCGCCTCGCCGCCTGCAGCCACTCGGAAGGAACAGCGGGGCGCAGGGCGGGGAGCGGAGTGAGGCGGAATACGGCGCGGCGCGGGGTGGGGCTCAGTTCGGGGCGGGGCGCAGGGCGGGGTGCGTGGCGTGGTGCGTGGCGGGGTGCGGGGCGGGGTGCGGGGCGGGGTGCGGGGCGGGGTGCGGGGCGGGGTGCGGGGCGGGGTGCGGGGCGGGTGCGGGGCGGGTGCGGAGCGGGGTGCGGAGCGGGTGCGGGGCGGTGCGGGGCGGGTGCGGGGTGCGGGGCGGGGTGCGGGGCGGGGTGCGGGCGGGGTGTGGGCGGTGCGGGGCGGTGCGTGGCGGGTGCGGGGCGGGTGCGGGGCGGTGCGGGCGGGGTGCGGGCGGGGTGCGGGGCGGGGTGGGCGGGTGTGGGGCGGGGTGCTTGGCGGGTGCGGGGTGCGTGGCGGGGTTGGGCGGGGTGCGGGGTTGGGCGGGGTGCGGGATTGGGTGGGGTGCGGGGTTGGGCGGGGTGCGGGGTTGGGCGGGGTGCGGGGCGGGGCGGGGTGCGGGTGGTGGGTGAGGGCGGGGAGCGGGGCGGGGCGAGGACAAAGAGCGAGTGCGAAGCGTCGGGTGGCGACGGCTGTGGACGCAAGCGCTCCAGCATTCCCTTCCGCTTCAAATCGACCTTTCTTCCCTGATCCCCGACTCACTTCCTAACTCCTTCATTGCCCGTTCGCTCTTCTATTTGAAGCGTCCTATCTACTGAGGCCGTTTTTGTTCCTTTTCAAGTCCTCTCTGTTTTTGTAGTGCACTCTTCATCCTACGTTAATTCCGATGATTCTCAATACACATTGCGGTATTGGTTATCGTCTTCCAAAGGGATGTCTATATTTTTGAAAGATTTGAGGCAAAATTCTACTCGTAACAACCCCACTCGTGCACTACAATGCGTATTAACATTCAATACTTGCGTATTTTAGTACCACTCCACCAGGATCTTATTACATGGCAATAGTAACGAAAAAGTAAATAAATCCGGTTGGTAAATATAGAAAATATATCCTCTAACACATGGTGTTGCCAGAATCCATTTTTGTGGGTTCTTGATGCCGAAAAATTGAATAACGGACAAAACGTCTGTTCGTCTGTGGACAACACTAGCAGCTAAACCGTTCAGCCGATTTTCTACAAAATTGATATTCCCCAATCTATATGGTTGATGTGGCGGCCCTTTGAATTCGAAACTCATATTTTAATTTTGGAGGGTACTTTCCATGACGCCTGTGAGACATTTTCCAAATTTTCAAAAAAAATGGCTCAATCATTTTTGATAATTTTTTTTGTTTGATAGTACGAAGGACGTTAAGAGAGTGGCACAAATCGAATGTTCGTTGAAAACTCTGATTTTTCCAAAATTGCAAAAGTTGAAAACTTCTTCAGAATCTTCCCTGCCACTAAAATATTAAAGATATTTTCTTTAATGAAATCTGTTCCTTAAAGATAAGTTTTTGAAATAAGATCATATACAATTTTTTGAAAATTTGAGGACTTTTCGCAAAATTTTGCGTGAAAATAGGACGAGAAAGTACGTGCTGTTATAGCACCACTAGTGGTCTGTATCTACTCTCCCCTGTCCTCCACGCTACTATCACCCCACCCTCCGCAGGACAAACACCTTTCTCGGCGAGCAATGGCTGCGGAGATGAGCAATGGCCGCGAGCAATGGCTCGTGCAGGGGTGCGGCAAGGCGTAGTGCAGGGACACGTCAACAGAATGCCGAAATCTCCGAAATTGATATGCCCCAATCGATCTGGTTGATGTCGCGGCCCCTTGAATTCGAAACTGATATTTTAATTTTGGAGGGTACTTTCCATGACGCCTGTGAGACATTTTCCAAATTTTCAAAAAAAAATGGCTCAATCATTTTTGATTATTTTTTTTGTTTGATAGTACGAAGGACGTTAAGAGAGTGGCACAAATCTGATGTTCGTTGAAAACTCTGATTTTTTAGGGGTACTTTACATAAAACCCCGGGGACATTTTTCAAATTTTTCAAAAAAAAACTCCATTGTTTTTTATTAATATTGTTTGTTGGATAGTGTGAAGAACATATAAGAGAATGAAGTAAATCTGATATTGGAGTAAACCTGGAATTCGAAACCGATATTTTAATTTTGGGGGGTACTTTATATGAATCCCCTGGGACATTTTAAAATTTTTCAAAAAATGGCTCCATCGTTTTTTATGAATTTTTTTGTTGGATAGTGTGAAGGACGTTTAAGAGAATGGCTTAAATGTGATATTGGAGTAAATCTTAAATTCGAAACCGATATTTTTATTTTGGGGGATACTTTACATGAAAGCTCTGGGACATTTTTCAAATTTTTCAAAAAATTGCACCATCGTTTTTGATTAACGTTTTTGTTGGATAGTGTGAAGGACGTTTAAGAGAATGGCGTAAATCAAATGTTCGTTGAAATCTCAGATTTTTCCAAAATCACAAAAGTTGAAGCCTACCAGTTGTTTCTCTCTCTGCCCTCTTCTGTCCACAACGCTAGCGTCACCCCCGCCCTGTGCAGGACGAACACCTTTCTCCGCGAGCAATGGCTCGTACAGGGGTTGCACGACGGAGTGCGTGCGGTGCGAAGATGCGTTCGCTGTGACGCGCGCCCTCGTTGCCCTGAGGCTGCCGCAGCGGGGCGTCACAGCGCCTTTGTGACGCGGGGGCGGCGCGCCAAAGAACGCACGTGCGTCGGCACCTAGGCGCGTAAGAGGCGGGCCCGCGGACACGCCGGCAGAATGGCGTGAGATTCGCGCTCTGTTAGACCCCTATGGAGAGCTTTCGCTGCCAGCTTTACGACGCTCGGAATGTTTGGGGAGCCGGCCTGAGTGTAATGGCATACGAGAATGAGGAGTTGTTCGGGTGCCGAATGGCACTCTCCAAGTGACACCCACACCACACCTCCTGAGCCTCCCCGAGGTTCTGTAATATTGTTGTCGGTAGGTGAACCAAAAAACGCTTCAGAATACATGAAAGAAATAAAGGTTGGACATTCTTATTTTAAATAGAAAGCTTCTACTTACAAGCAGGAAAGAAAGAACTACCAATGTTACAGTTATATCGAACAATAAAGAAACAAATTATTTTTTTACGTAATGAATTTTGTATTTTCCTTGTTGCGAAACCTTGTACAGAAGTCTTTGTCGGAAAAACTTTGTTATTTAAAATAATGTATTTAATATACGTTCTTACGAAAAAATATACTCCATTCTGGACGCTTGTCGTGAGATTATTTTACAATTTTATAAACGTTTCTGTAACTGCAAATTAATACGAAACATGTTTTTGTTTAATTTTCAGTGGTGAAACATTCGTATACGATTCCTCGAAACCTTGTAATACTTTTATAATATTTTGTGTATTTTTAAACTATATATTCTGAAATAAAACAATGTTACTTTTAAAAGTAAATCACTGGCTTTAAACCCGTCTCTCTGCCACTCTAAATCATTAAATCGACATTCTAACGCATGTTTATTAACAAAAATCATATTTTCCCTTCTTTTCACATGTCGCGTCCAGTTATATGATACTTCTCGGTTTTGTAAAAAATAATAAAATGTGTTCTTAGCTTTTCTTTCGGCTTATTTAGTGATTCTTTTAACAATAAACAAAAAGTAACGTAAATTTTATACGGTAATACACTAACACTTCATGCCATATAGTTGGCAATTTTTACTAACACGCTTTACAGATTTACACAGACTATATGTGAAAATGCTTTAGTATGTTAGTTATTCATGGAACACTTTTCTCTATCTAATCGAAAATATTGAGGAAGTTGAAAACTCTCTTAAATTTAATCATTTTACATTGTGAATAAGCAAAAAAAAGCTGTCAAGGCAGAACAGCTATCTTCTTCAGAAAGTCTCTTATGGGCCGTCCATAAATTACGTGAGGCGGTTCTGGCGATTTTTTGACTCCCCCCCCCCTGGTGAGATGTCGGGAGATTCGGCTCGACCCCCTCCCCCTTCTAATCTCACGTGAGATATTTCAAATTGCGTACTTTTGATGGAAATACATTAATCTGTGATTGATTGCATGGGAATTTATTTAAAAAATATAATTTGCTTAATTATATTTATTTAAGACTATATATGAATAATATTAAGGAAATATAGTGACTGAATTACAATGAATATTATTGAACTTCAAAAAACGCCCGCTAATTTTTCTTTAAAATACCTGTTAAAATAATAATGAGATTTATCAGGGAATGAGATTTATCTCATTAATGATAAAAAAGTTTGGAAATTTTTGTTAGATTCTTTTTCTCAGTATGCTATGCTACTTATTGTAGCATTCACATAAACGCGATAAACATTATTGTGCAAGATTTAGCCATATTTTAGTGTAGAAATGTGTTTCACTTAAACTTTCTCTTTTCCTCGATATTTAGCACTGTTTTTAGCGAAAAAAAATTACGTGATATTTGCAGAGACCCCCCCCCTCTTCTCCCCCACGTAAGGTTAGGTAAGATTCGTTTAACCCTTTCCCTCCCCTAAAGACTTCACGTAATTTATAGATGGCCCCTTACCCGTCGCATTTCAGTGCGGTGCGATTTTTCGCGACAGGTTGGCTTCCCTGGCGGCAGCGCGGCGCAACACGCCGCGTCACATGGGCGTCGCCGGCGGCGGCGGCGGCCCAGCCACCGACGCTGCCGGCGCTCCGATTTGCGGCAACATCGTTACCATGACAAAAGAAAGGCGCGGCGCGCGCCGCCGAATTGGGTCGTTAGCCGGTGGCGCGGCGCAGCGTCCGGGCCGCTGGCGCGCGCCGCCGCCCGCCGCCGCCATTATCCGGCCCTAAGTATGGTAATAGAATCGGATTCGTTTGACCGCGGGCCCGCCGCAATTTCGAGGCATTCACGCGACCCTCTCACATCCCCGCCCGTCCCCGCCCGCCGCGGCACCGCCCCGCCCCGCCCCGTCCCGCCCTGCCCATCTGCTCTCGCTAATGCCGCCCGATTTTACATGCATGATAATGCGGAATTATTATAACTTGGCGGCGGGGGGGGGGAACGCGTAGAGCGCCGGCCGACCGCGCGCTGGCTCTCGCGCTTCGCCGCGCGTTGCCCACCGGACAGCTCGCCCCGCCCCCGTCCCGCCCCCGCCCCGCCCCCGCCCCGCCCCCGACCCGCTCCCGACCCGCCCCCCCGCCCCCACGGCCCCCCCGACCCGCCCCGACCCGCCTCCGACAGCCCCCGCCCCGCCCCCGTCCCGCCCCCGACCCGCTCCCGCCCCCGGCCCCGCCCCTGCCCCGTCCCCGCCTCGCCCCCCCCCCCCCCCGCCCCGCCCCCGCCCCGCCTCCGACCCGCCGCTCCCCCGTCCCGTCCCCGCCACGGCACCGCACTTCCCTGATCCGCTCCCGTCCCGCCACCCCTCCGCCCACTCCCCGTCCCCGCCTACGGCTGCCCGTCACCGCAGGCCCTTCTGACGCGCTGCTCCTTCCCTCAAGTAAAACTACAACTCTGTCAGGCCTCATTCACAATGCAAACTCTAACCAGTGGCGGCTCGTGCCTAGGTTGGACGTTTGCACCCCCAGATAATCGAAAATATACCGGGAGCGGTAGCTCAGTGCATCAACTGATGTTACTGCAGCGCCTCTCTCCGGGAGGTCCTAGATTCTCACCCCCCACGGCGGCAGGATTTTCGACACTAGCTTTCCAGCTAGGTCGAATTCAGTTGCCGTCTGGAGGAGAATTCTAGCGGTCGGCTGCTCTGATCGGTAGTTTTCCGTGGTTTCTCCGATCAACACCAGGCGAATGCCGGAGCAGTACCCTTACAAACGGGCCACGGACCGCACGCGATCTTTCCTTCCTCTTCCTTGTCCTATCCTCTCCCCTTACACACACACTTACACTAACGTGCACTACACTACCACATATTCCGGGAGACCGATCGGGAGCTTAGAGCTTGTCCCGGCTGGGGCGGTGCCCCGCTGGTGGGAGAGTCCTGGTTAGGGGGAATCCCCACTAGCTGACGATAGGTCGGCGCCGGATCTCGCCATCCATCGGGGGAAGATCTTCGCCATCTCCCGAGAAAAAAACGTGCACTTCACTCACGGGACTAATGACCAAAGCAGTTGACGCGCCCGGAAACATGAAAAAATCAATCAATCAATCGAAAAATGTTTTATTATATATTTGGAATAAACATTCTTGTTTTAATGACATTCAATATTCAAGATATTGTAGAAATAACGATGTATATGAAATCATTTTGAAACCAAAATGCGCCAAACTGGCGCTCTCTTCGGCGTCTTCTGCCCTCCTCCTAGGTATTGCACCAAGCTCTTGTCACTTGTCTCTTACTGCCTTTACTCTTGGACCCAACACGCGTTACTATGAGGCCTTCGGTGACGCAATCAGTAGGTGGGGAAAGTCTTGCTGATCGTTACGCGGTGTCCCGAGGTGAATCACAATTTTCTGACTTCGTCTGACACTAGCAGTAAATTAATTATACAACTTTCGCGTGTTATTGAAAATACACAAGTCCAGTCATTTATTGACGATATTTAATACATTATTTATGATGTTTGGAGAATTTTGTTTCATGTGATATTAGGTTTATAGATTCAAAATGTGCACTTTATGAATTCTTTGTGTAAAGTAGGCCGTTGTGGAAGGAAGTCCCTTTCTGTCTCTCACGGTGGATGCATTTTTCCGGCTGCAGCACCCTACAGTTACAGTCGGAAATTGTGAAAATTGGTGGAAATACGAGAGTGTTTGTGAAAGGATCGTTCGTTATTACAAAATATGCCAGGGTAGTGTGATGTTCTAAATAAAATAATTTTATTTGTGTAAAACGTGACGAACTAATAGAATTTGTTGCAATTTGCTGGAGTCGATCACCGTATTTTCGAAACCAAGTTCTCTTTTGTTTTATATGAATTATATTTCCTTCAATTGTGTCGTGTAGAACTTATTCAAAAACTTAAGTGCCCATTAGAAACGTGCGCGGGAGATGCATATACCTGACAGGAACACAACGCATAAAATTATGTAAGTAATGTATCAATGTAGACTTATATGTAACAGTTTTGATTGGTAATTTACTTTAAATCCATACATCTTATCATATATATATATATATATATATATATATATATATATATTAGTGTTTTGAATTTTGAAAATTACATTTCCGTCATTCGATGGAGGTGCAACCTCCAGTCTGTTGGGGCACGAGCCTCTACTGAATTTAACGTAAAAGTAACGTTGCTGCAAAACCTAGAAATGAGTTAAGTAAGGTCGTTCACAACGCCCTGACGTAACGGTAAACGTAAATTTAATAATTCACAAGCACCAACTTTTACGTTAAATCTACGGAATACCGATCAGAGAGTAGCATGAAAGGAACAAATGTACAACAAAATCCGCGAGGAACAAGTGAATGGTCGATTTCAGATTGTGTTGAGGTAGTTTGTGGTTATGTCATTTCATTATTGTTATATAGTGACTAGCAGGCGAACAGTTTTGATGCGACTAGTGAATTTAAAGTACGAATTTGAGCCATTTTTCTTGAGGCTTTAACTTGCAATAACTGACTAATAAAATAATTATGTTTGACGTATTACTCGGGAATTGTGGTATACCGGAAAGATCTTCCCATCATGCTAGAAACGAATCGATGAAGACAAAATATTTATGAATTTTATTATTATTTTTACTTACATAAAGCTGCAAAACACCTAATAATAAATTAGAATTTCAAATCATTTACATTAATAAAATAAAAAGTTTAGCGCAATTATAATCTGTGATTTAATTATTGGAAACTTATTTCTATTTGTATGTTTAAAAATAGTAATATTATAATAAATTAAACAATAAATCTAACAATTTTTACAAACCTTGCCGTCATATTATTTGTCTATTTGTTATCTTTAAGTCAATTGTGTGCAGTTATTTGTATTATATAATTTTTATGATGGGTATTATACGAGTAGAAAAAATGAAGAGGGTCGATGTAGCAAACCATTATTTTAAAATAGTAGGACGATGAACGGAGGAGGTAGAGAAACCCCATACAATAGGTTTTCAACTCAACTGTGTTTGAACCACCTTTTTTGTTGCGAAAATGAGTTTTTCAATTTGTTTTTGTTAATAAGTAAAAAAATAAGTTTTTATTTCAAAACATGTGTCGAATTGTACTAATTGCACACCCTAATTTTTATTCAGGAAACGTCTCCGAATTTTGCGTTGCTCTTGTCTATCAACCAGTCGCAATAATTTGACTCAGAAGTTCCTAATGGCATAAACGTGTTCAAGATCATCTCAAATTTTCTCAATAAATTTAACTTATCGACCCCTCACATTGAGGTATATTTTCGCGAATTATTGCTTTTGGTTGCATGCAATAAATGAGTTTATTCTTATAACGGCTTTTAGATTTTTGAAGTAATGAAGACAATGTTTCGGAATAAAAATGTCATTGTTTAGCAACCTTATGAGAATTGTGAAATATGTTAACGTGTTGAATGAATGTCTTCAAACACGAAGGGTCTGAAACACAGGAGAATTTTTAAAATTTGATTTATAAAACCATTACATGAAATGTTTTAAATCTACTGGGTGTAATTCTTGCATTAGGTGCACGTGAGTAACAAAGATACATTAAATTCACAGGAATTTAAAAGTGTGAGTTAGCATTTTACTTTGATTTTTTAACAGTAAAGTAGATGATAGAGAGTTCTTACGGCTTTCAAATTCTCTTGAAGGTTAAGATATATTCTCATATTTTTCATGTTTTCTTTGTTTTGAATTTCTTGAAATTCCTTGTTCTTCGTGGTCAAGTCCTTTGTGGTTTGTATTCCATCAAACTTAACAGTTACTTAAACTTAAACCATGACTATTTTCCTGATTGTAGTGAACATTACAAAAAATGCGTTAGTAAAGTCAGAAAGAACATTTTTTGCAACAATCTACACAAAAATGAACTATTTATTAAAAGAAGCAAAAGTGAACATATCACAAAATTGTGACTCCGAAAAATGAATAAAGGAGGCTGGTCCTTTGACTGAGCTTCATAAAAACACATTGACATATTAATACTAATAGTGGAAAGTGGAAACATTCAGAAATAAATAAAAGACTTAATGAACGATGGTATTAAACGCGATCGTTCACATCTTTTTTGATGGAAGAGATATAACATTCAACCCGCTATGTATTTTTTCATCATTGTTCGAATATTATTGACGTTCACGCCTTTTGTATCAAGATATTTTTTTTTATAATTTCGAATAAATTAACAACATTCTAATATAATATTCCTAATATTTCACAAATAGGTTTTCAAAGCTTGGAACTACCTGAAGCACATCAAAGAGAAACCTTCCGATAGAATCCAATAAAGAGGACTGTCTCGATGGCAATTCTTCGAATATTATTGACGTTCACGCTTTTTTTATCAAGATAATTTTTTTAATAATTTCGAATAAATTAACAATATACTAATCTAACATTCCCACTATTTCACAAATAATTTTTCAACGGGTTTCAAAGCTTGGAACTACCACAAGCACATCAAAGAGAAACCTTCCAATAGAATCCTGTAAAGAGAAATGTCTCGATGGGAATTGTTCGAATATTATTGACGTTCACGCATTTTGTATCAAGATATTTTTTTTTTATAATTTCGAATAATTTAACAGCATACTAATATAATATTCCCAATATTTCACAAATAATTTTTCAAAGTTTGAACTACCTGTAGCACACCAAAGAGAAACCTTCCGATAGAATCCAGTAAAGAGGACTATCTCGATGGCAATTGTTCGAATATTATTGACGTTCACACTTTTTGTATTAAGATATTTTTTTATAATTTCGAATAAAGTAACAACATATCATTTTCAAAGCTTGTAACCACATCAGGCACATCAAAGAGAAACCTTCCGATAGAATCCAATAAAGAGGAATGTCTCGACGGCAAGGCCCTCTCTTGCCCAAGGCTGCAGCGTGCGGGAGCGGAGCTGGCGGTTCCCAGCCGCCGCGCTCTCGGTAATCACTCTGTCGGTGGAACGCGTGCGTTCGGCACCCCGCCTGCTCCTCGGGGGACCGCAGGGGGGCGGGGCGGGGAAGGTGATGCGGCCCTAGCCATTAACCCCGTTCCTCCCCTTCGCCCCGCCCCTCCCCGCTTAATCCCCGGCTCCCCGCGCGCTCCATTGCCCCACGGTACCGCCGCCTCGCCTGCATCCACCGCCGCCGCCGCCGCCGGCGCGCTGGCCGTGTTTCCGCCGTGCGCCGCAAGGTGCCAGCACTGATCAGTAACCTTGCCCTCACAAATGGAAATCATTCTTTTCGCAAAAAATGTACTGTTAAATTGACATCGCATACAAAGTGTCGACTGAAAATCTACTTATAGCGGCCCGCATCCGTTAAGGATTTTAACAGTCAGCCTTTCTTTAAGGACAATCGAAAGAAATGAGTTGTACTCTGACAGAAAAATCTACATTACTTTACTGTAAATTTACTTCATGAAAATCGCTTTAACGTAAATTTACATTAAAGTAATTTTTATGAACGCACATGAAATTCAATGTTCACATGTACATTAGGATGCAAGATTCAAACATGTTTGGTCATATCTGGAATGAATGAATGATCATGATGAATTGGTGATTATGAATATATATATA